>JBCNYH010000007.1:11383757-11404496 GCA_039654325.1 Tandanus tandanus | reverse complement strand
AAATGAATGAATGAATGAATATATATATATATATATATATATATATATATATATATTATGTTATGTTATTATATATTAGAAAGACTTTATCATTTTATAATTGTATAAAGCCATATAATAAACCATCAAATGAATAATCTAATATAAAGCTGATGAGCTAAATTTACTCAATTTACCTTTATGAATTCATATGTCATGCATCTTGCAGTGTAATGCTCAATCGTTCTCTGATAAGGTAACCTGCATGTCTCATCTTTATCTGAAAACAGATTTCATCAGACCCTCTGTGGACATTTCACCCAGACACTGATCAGTTTCTTGTACGGTCAGTGTGGATAAGATCTAAAAATAGCTTTCATTTTAGATGTCTACTGATCTAATTTCATTACAGAGAGACATGCTTTACAACCAACCGAGGAGATCGATTTACTGTGGGGGAAACACTGCTGTTAATTGTGAAAACCCTCTATAAGTAAATCACTCATCTGACATCACCTAAAAGCTGTCTATAAATTTGCTCAAATATACAGTATACAGTACACTCTACTGTTTGGACACTTTTCACACCTTGCACACCTTTATCGGACTCTGCTGCAACAAACAAAAATGTGATATAACAAATATTTATTTGGCAAAGTTGCTCTAGTTTATCCATTTACCTCTGTGCACTCATATAGCCCTGTAACCTACTTTTTATACAGTTGCCTTGGTGATGAAATATCATGTCTCAAAATTGTCAGAAAAACAGACCCAGTGTTCTGCCTCAAACCGCCTGGCCAGTACACTGCACCTTCTATTTGCCAGCATAAAAACAGCAGCAATTCATCAGACACCAGCTAATACGTATCCTTGCTATACTTGCTGTAATCTTTAACAGAAAATCTTGATCTCACACACTGTATAAGTGATGCCTTCTTGTGTTTCTGGACTATTGCCTAAAGCCTCATGCCACCCTTGAAAAAAGGAAAATATTCCTTAATTAAAAATATATATATATTAAAAAAAACCACACACAGCATGCCTGATGCATTCACTTGGAGAGCTACTCCTAATCTTAGTTATGCAAAATCTTTATGAAGTTCAGATTTACAGCCTCAATTGTGTGTTAAATGGTCTCTGACAGCTCAACAGTTGTAGTTACAGATATAGGATAAGAGGTTAAAAGTTTTATTCTTGTACTGCATATTATTTGCTAGTAGATCTTTTCTGAAGTTCTTTTTAATCTTTATGTTTAATGCATTGCCTTACTCCATACTGGTGAGACTGTAATTGCCTCGTCAAGTACATGGACCTACATCACGACTGGCTACTGGGAGAAGTGCAATGACTCAGGCTTGTGCCTTTGACAGGCATCTGCTGTAACTGCGTATGCCAAGGGGTAAGAAGAATTAATCATCCATGATGGACTGGGAATTTGTTCTGTTTTCTCCTTCAGAAATAGCAAGCAAACCCTTCTGAGCAAACACTGTGTGCAAAATCCACTTCAGAAGTTAATTTACCATATTAGGAGTTAAGACACAGCAATGCTGGGATTTTAGTTTGACTGATAACAGCTCCTGATACTTATAGGCTAGATGATAAAATGGTACCCAGTCTCGCACGTACACACACACACAAATAGATAAACATATATACATATAGTACCCTCCAAAGAATTAGAACAGCAATGCCAAATATTTTTTTGGGTGTGCACTGAAAAGGGGGTGCATGCTGGTGTATTGGTTAACACGTCCGGCTCACAGCAAGAAGGTCCTGGGTTCCAGTTTTGGGCTCGGCCAGGGCATTTCTGTGTGAGATTTGTATGTTCTCCCTGTGCTTGCAATGGTTTCCTCCAGGTACTCTGGTTTCCTCCCACAGTCCAAAGACATGCACATTAGGCGAATTAGTTGTTCCAAATTACCCCTAGGTGTGATTGTGAGTGTGAAGAGCCAAGCTGTTCAGGGTGTACCCTGCCTTCGCCCAGAGTCAGCTGAGATAGGCTCCAGCCTCCCTGCCGCCCTACTAGAATTAAGCTGTTCAGAAAATTATTTAATGAGTGTACACTGAAAATATCTGTGTATGGGATCAAAAGATGAGTATAAGAAGAAAGAAGAGAGTTTCAGCATTTATTCCCTGGTATTTACATGTAAATATGTTAAGCAACATAGAGCATAACACATTTTATATCAAATCCTCACTCCCCATGCACATCAATAAGCCTTGGGCACCCATGACACTCTTGACAGTTCACTGGTTGTCTTTCCTTGGTTCATCTTTGGTAGGTACTTACCACTGCATACCAGTAACACCCCACAAGATCTGCTGTTTTGGAGATGAATAGACCCAGTTGTTAATCCATCACAATGTTTCCCTTGTCAAAGTCACTCAAATCCTTATGCTTGCTCATTCTTCCTGCTTCCAACACATCAACTTTGAGAACTGATATAGTCATACACCCCACTCCTTGTTAGGTGCCGCTGTTGCAAGATAATGCATGTTATTCATATCACATCTCATTGGTCTTAATGTTTTTAATGTTATGGCTGATCAGGGTCTATTCATCTCCAAACGGCAGGTCTTGTGGGGTATTCCTGGTATGCTGTGGTAAGTACCTCACAAAGGTGGTCCAGGGAATAACAACGAGTGAACTGGCAAGAGAGTCATGGGTACTCAAGGCTTACTGATGCTTGTGGGGTGCAAAGGCTAGTATATGTGATCCGATCCCACAGAAGAGCTACTGTAGCACCAACAGCTGGAACTGTTAATGCTGGTTATGATAGAAAGGCGTCAGAACACACAGTGCATTGCAGCTTGCTGCGTTTGGGGCTACCTAGCTGCAGACCAGTCTAGTGGTGTTAATGTTATGGTTGATTGCTGTATATAGTGTTTGAATGAAGCTGTCTGAGAATGCACATTGTGCTTCTAACCTAATTGCTCACACACCACAAAACAGAACCTTCACTTATTCTGGGTTGGGACCAAGAGACAGATTACCTTGAGAATTATCTTATTCATTTTCTCTCTCTCTCTCTCTCTCTCTCTCTCTCTCTCTCTTTCTTTCTTAGATCTGTAATAGACTAGAATCATCTTCTCCCACACACTGTTCTATCAGCAACAGAAGAACACAGGGAAATGGCACACTGAACAGAGGGTAGGCCACTTATCTCTCATCTAGAAACACATTTTCTGAAATCATGATGAGGGTCGTAGAAAAGGGAACACATAATGCGAGTTCTCAATATGTCATGAGGTGAAGTAGTTGGTAGAGGAAATCTAACTAGTTTACTGTTGTATTGCTGAAGGAACTTGTTTTATTAGTGAAAGTTTGAACCTGAAATCCGGATCCAAGCTACAGAATGCAAAGACACTAAAACCTCTTATCCAAAAACCAACCCATGAGACAAGTCCTCACAAGGTAATTCCATTTTTTGTTAGAGACAAAGAAGCTTCTTTAAGCTTTTCAAACAGAGCTTAGAAAAAGACCTTGTACCATAGCTCCTCTTCGTCAGTCATGTAAACAGCTAGCAATGAGAACCTATCACCGCCAGTGTAGAAGATCAACAATGTAAAGATCTAAAATCTGCCAGGATCTTGATAATAAGCACAAAAAGCCTTTGTGTTTGCATTAAATTCAGGATCACAGATTGCTACCCAATTGTTTTTTTTTAATTGACCTGTTTCAGTCTTCTAAAGGCAGACATTCACTTTTGACAAGTAATGATGAGAGACTTCGGAGTCTAATCACTTCGACAGAATATCAATCACTTTGGCAGTAAACAGTCTGTTCTCTTGAGAAAGGAAAATGGCTTTTCATGACATTGTCTAGTTTTGTCTAGTGCTGAGTCACCTTATCCATTTATATCCTTTTATATTTGCTACAGTATCTGTTCAGAACTTCTTGTGAAAGCCGTTTTAGTTTTATAGACCCTGTTCCTGCATCACAGTAAGACACGCTATTATAGAAACAGGCAGTCTTTTAAAAGCTAGCTACCTTTTCCCTTTTCGACTGTGTTAACCACAAATTACAAGAGCATAAAAAAGTGAAAATGAAATCCTAAGTTATTGTGAGTGTCTGTCTGCCAGAGACCCAATGATGGGTTTTGTTAAACAAATAAATAAAGATGTAATTTGAAACAAGTGATGTTAACAGGTTGGAGAGGTGAGCACTGATGCAGTGGTGAGCACTGTCACAGCTAGAAGTGTCTGTGTTTGAACCCCACGGCCAACCAGGGCCTTTCTGTGTGGAGTTTGCTTGCTCTTGCTGTGCTTGCATAGATTTCATCTGGGTACTCTTGTTTCCTCCCACATTCCTAGATTTGCACAGCCTCGAAATTGCCCTTCGGTGTAAATTTTGTGTTAATTAATTAATTACATGAGGTAAAACATCAATTAATGTGCTGATTCAAAATAAGGTCCTGAGTTTGTGTCCCGGGTCAGCAAGGCCGTTTCGGTGTGGAGTTTGCATGTTCTCCCCGTGCTCGTGCAGATTTCATCCAGGTATTCTGGTTTCCTCCCACATTAGGCTTTTTTTTTTGTTTGTTTGTTTTTGATAAACTGTACTAATCCTGCAAGGGAAATTATTGCCTCTGCATTTAACCCATCCAAAGTGAGCACACACACACTCGGAGCAGTGGGCTGCCACACACATTGAGGCACCCAGAGAGCAGTTGGGAGTTAGGTGCCTTGCTCAAGGGCACTTCAGCCATGAATGTGGAGGAAGGGAAGATGCAGCTCACTCCCCGACCACCACACACATTTTTCGTGCAAAAAAATTTTTTTACAAGGTGTGAGGTCAGGGGAGCACAGAGCCCATTCCAAGGAACCCCT
Organism: Tandanus tandanus; assembly: GCA_039654325.1. Lineage (NCBI taxonomy): Eukaryota > Metazoa > Chordata > Actinopteri > Siluriformes > Plotosidae > Tandanus > Tandanus tandanus. Next base: position 11,399,690 of record JBCNYH010000007.1, on the reverse strand, counting down.
TGGTCAGGAAACTTGATGTTCAGGAAGTTTTTCACTAACCTGGAAAAGTGGGGAGGGGCTCTGTCTTGTTGAAAAAAAGACATTTGCAAGGTCACTCCTCGCCTGAAGTTGTGGCACAGCAAACTTCTGCAGCATATTCAGGTAACATTCCCCTGGTGGTCATGTTACTGGATGCATCGCAGAAGAAAATGATCCAATCAGCCCAGTGCTAGACATGGCACACCAAACCACCAGCTTCAGTCTTGTTCATGCTCGAGAAAATCTTCTAGGTTTGATTTCGACAGTTGTGTCGGTTTACCCAAGCAGAGAGATGAAAGATAGACTTGTCGCTGAACCATAAGTTTTCCGAGAGCTGAGGGTCGTTTTGGTAATGACGGAGGGGTGATTCACACATTTCCACACGGGCATCATAATCTTCAGCTTGAAGTGTTTGAACAACCTAAAGGCATTACAGGTAGAGCTTTATCACTCTCGGAAGAATCCGCTGAATCGAGCTTTTGTTGATGCTGAGTTCCTGTGCAGCCCTCCGGATGAACTTCCCCTGGCTTTGCGTGAACACCTACTCCAGGAGTTTGGTGTTTTCATCTGTGGTGGTAGTAGCAGGCCTTCCGCTGCATGGTTTGCCAAGAACAGTTTTGAGAAACTTGCTATGGATATCGTAAATTGTGCTGTGCATTGGAGCAGTGTAACTATATTATATCATTTTTTTTTTTACTTTTTTCCATTTAAAATGTTGTCCTTCTTATAATTTAACCGAACATTTATATCCTCAAACCACATAGTTTAATATCTCTTTACGACAGTTCATCATTGCTAGGGCAGCCATGGCATAATGGTTAGAGAAGCAGGTTTGCAACCAAAAGGTCGCTTTTTCCCAGACCAGCAGGGGAAAAAAGTGTGCTGGTGAGGGGAGGATGGCTAAAGTGCCTTTGAGCAATGAATCTAACCCCCAACTGCCCTCCAGGCACCACGATGTGTGGCTCTCCTCCTTGTGTGTGCGCTCACTTTGGATGGGTTAAAGTGCAGAGCCAAATTTCCCTTACATACACACACACACACACACACACACACCTCTCTCTCTCTATATATATATATGTATGTAAATAAAAAAAACAATCATTACGACAGTTTCAGTTATCCACACAAGCTGGTAACATTTTGGGTTTATTAACCTCACATTTAATTACATCATAACCAAACCGCTTAATTGCACTAGTTATGTGAGGCTGGAGCCTATCTCAGCCGACACTGAGCAAAGGCGAGGTACACCCTGAACAACTCGCCAGACATCATGGAATCCTTTAATAAAAACTGTACTAATCAGTATACCTTAAACTATTTACAATGTAAAAGACAATGAATAAACAATTAACAAAAACTTTTAAAGGTCAAACAAGTGTGAAATTCTGTGCAGTGATTCTCCCAGTCATAAGGTGTTGTTCATGCACCGTCACTGACTACAACTTTCCAAACACATTTTACTTGTAAGTTCTTGAGACTTTGGGAAACCCCTTCTGAATATTTTACTCAATGCACCCACTGATGTCTGATCATAAAGATCTTAGGAACAGGATAGAGTTGATCAGTCACTGAGCTCTTCCTCATCACTGAAGTATGTGCTCTTTTTTATCCTGGGTTTATGTGAGCTGTCTGATGTGGAAGTGTGGCTCGAGTCTCCGGCGCTCTGCTTCCTTCGAGTTTCCTCCTCTTCAATTCGAGCCTGCTGGAAAGCGATGGCCTGGCTTAAACTTTCCAGCGCAGGGTCTTCTCCTTCATCACCACTTCCCTCTGGCTCAACCTCTTCAACCGGCTTCATCTTCTTTTTCTTTTTCTTCTCCTTTTTAGGTGGAGGCTCTCTTTCTCCGAGCAGATTCTTTGGGCAGAAGTAACTCAAGTGGCCGTCTTCACCACACTCATAACACTTGGACTTGTCTGTGTAGTTTCTTCTTCTAATAAACTCTGCAGCTCTTCCGTTATCAATAGCGATGCTGGCTTTCACCGTCCTGCCAAACAGTTCCTTGTGGTTCAGAGACCGAGCACAGTTATGAGCCGATTCTCTGTCCAGGAACAGCACAAACGCGACTCCTTTACTCTTCCGCGTTTGTTTATCTTTCACAATCGTCACCTTGACGACTTTACCATACTTGGTGCATAGCTTGTGCAAGTCGTTGTTGGTCAGCGAAAACGGCAGGTTAGAAATGTAGACAGTACTTTTACTCGGAGCCAAACCACCACTCATATTTACCCCAAAACACTGTCAGCGTCTCACAGAAAGATAAACGGACTGTATTGGCGTAAATATTTGAACCGGAAATACTTCCGCGCTCCTGCTTCCGGCGGAAATGACGACAGTATTGCCGGACCAGTTTACTCCTTTTTAAAGTCAGTGGTTTACTCCCTCTCCTTGTCTGTATAAACTCTTTTGTTTACAGTTTTCAAAAAAAACAAATGAAACATGAACATGTTAAAGTATTAAAATTGTATTTGTTGATTTTTTTTTTTAAAGCTGTTATTCTGTTTGATTGACATTACTGTGATCCTATCATAGGCGGTGAAATGAATGACGCAGTTGGAACAGACACTTCAGCCAATGACAGTCCAAGTTTGGCAAGTCAACTCTGAAGCGCCAAGTGTTTGAGCTCGGAGTAAGAAGGAAAATGGCGATTTGGACATTTTATTTGTTATAAATGGTGCTTTTAATGTAATATTTTATTCATGGTGTAGACAGTGGTAACGTTAAAACTCGATTTCTTGACAGTTCGTGGTAAATGTACACTTTTAGATTATTTACGAGTTGGTTTTGAGTTTGTTGAGCTACTTTGCTAACCCTAACAACATACTGTTAGATGTTGCTAATGTGGAAAGTCACTTAGCTCAGTAAACAAGAGCGCTATTAAGAAAGCTAGCTATACATTCTGCACTTTCAAGTATGTTTTAACGAGCCAGGCTGGACCAGATGCCTAGATTGAATCAATACTGACCTTTTTAATATCATTAATGCCTTTCATACCCATGAATGATGAGCGCTCATAACGTTGTTTTTGCTGTGGATGTGGATTACTGTTCTGAAGAGCTCAGTCCAAGAGACCTGACTTATCTAAAGCAGTGGATCTTAAAAGTCCTGCTTTCTTTGGGCAGTAAGTATGGTTTCGAGAATGTGCGATGGGGTTACAAGTTTTTCAACTCAAGAACTGTAAAAAGTGCAAGTCGTATACCAAGAGGTACAGATTTCAGAGAACTCCAGGAGAAAGCCTTCAGTGAATTCGAGCTGGAATTAACCCATAAAGTTGAGGTCAGTCAAAAATCCTCTGACGAGCAGCACAAACTGAGACCCAGCCCGGCGATATGCGTGCAAATCACACTAAAGGAGATACTTTTGGACTTCCAGTGGGACAGACCAGATATAACCTCTCCCACCAAACTCTCACTGCGACCCAGGAGGTCCGCCAGGAACCCCAAAAATATTCCCTTTGTAGTTGATGATATTTCGTGCCAAGGAAAAAACGCTGTGTTTGTGGTCTCTGAGTGTCCATATTCCAGAAGAGATGTGGAGGAGTTCTTACAGCTGCACAGCGGTAACATTGAAAATCAGAAGGATTTATCTGAGTTAATTCTTCCAAAGGGTCTAACAGACATGCTAATTCATCACAATGTTGTCCTGCACTGGGCCACATTCGGTTCTGAGGTTTGTTTAAGCTTTTGTCAGCATGGCTATTCTAAATGCGTACATATCTCAAACACCCACTTTGTGTAATACAAAGCACTTTATCACCAGGTCAGTAATGAGGCTGAAGACTACACTGGCTTAAAGACCATCATGGAGGCACTGCAGCCAGTAAGTGGAAAAGTGATCCCAGTGCTCACCCCTGCTATGAACCTGAACCATAAAGGTCCTAACTCAAGCACAAGAAAAGACAAAGGATTACTTGCCTTTCCAACTGGCTCAAGTACAGGATACATTTTGTCCTCTGAAAAGACCTACAAGCGAGCCTTTCCTGCTCTCACAGGAACACTTTGCTGGGGTGCAGGTAATGAATGCTGCCCTAGAAAAGTCTTTTTTAGCACCATTATGAATCTTGTATACTTTAACATTGACACCCCTGTTCCCTTGTGGTAACAGATGAGGACAAACAGACCTGCAGTGTTTCGCTGGAGCCTGTATCGTGCAGACAGAGGAGTCTGTGTGCTCCTGTCGAGGTGACTCTCAGAAGTGTGCTGCATTGCCTGGACACCTGCTGTCTTAAACAGTCAGCTTCAGAGAGCTGGGTCCTGTTTTGTCCACAAAAATCAACACAAGATCAAATCACTTTTCAGAGTCTCTTCAATGAGCTTTTCGTTCTGTCTTCTGACATGGTAACATAATTTCTATATTTCCAAACTGTTTTAAAAGCAATAACAAAACGAAACAATTTATGGCACTGCTTGATTTATTTATTTTGAGGGTACCGCACATACACTGATTAACTTAATTCTTTTGGTCCCTGTGGTTTTTACAGCTAGCAGAGGTTCGTGAAGGAGGTCAGGTTCACTCTGCAGTACTGTCAGTATTGTCCTCCAATCTGGCTGTTCTGACAGTTCTCCACATTGTGGAGGCTCCAAGCACATGCCTTACATCCTCGGAAATTGCAGACCTTCCTGACACTTCAGACTTACCTCAGATTGTTAGTAGTGTTCTCAATAGCATTATGGAAGATGAAGATACCTCAGGTATGTACATCACGAGTGATTTAATGAGCTGCTTTGATTTTTTTTGCTGACATAACAGACTGTATATTAGGTGTTACTTACAAGCTGCTATGGTTTACTACTGTGGCAGCAGTGTTCAACTGTGAAGCTGATTTTACATGGTTTGTCTCTAGTGCGTTTAACCCTCTGTTCAGATCATATGAACAAAAGCCATCTAATACTGGTGCACTTTGTCTGCTTTTGTGAACTGTGTTGTGGTTAGATTGTTTTTAGTAAACCAGATTCTTGGTGCATTATGGGTTGTGGTTAGGCATTTTTTGACAAGAGAACTGGCTAAATGGATGGCAAACAGGCAGCCAGAAATCTAAGCTAGAATGCAGCAGAAATGCCATGTGTTGAAGCCGAAAGTACTGATGCCCTGCGTTTGTTTAGTATTTGTGCTTGACTGATTTCTGTGACTTCTATGTGCACTTAGAAGGTTTATTCCTTTTTTTTCATTGTCATGTTTCTGAAGAAGCAAATAATTTATTCAAACTGCTCAAATATGTGCACTGTAAAAAGAATTTGGCCAAGTAGACAATAAGACAGGCCTTTGTTAACTTGGATTCTCTAGTCTATACATATTGTGCTACAACCCCTTGTAAACATTATGGAATACCCACACTCAAAGGATGCTCACCTGGGGTTTTTTGTTTGTTTGTTTGGTTTTTTTGTTTTTTTTATATCAAATACAAAACAAAATCATGGATCTAAAAAACAATTTTTGTTTAGTAGCTCAACATTTTGGCTTCATGAAACATGCTTTGGAGAAATTCAATTTAATTACGTAAATGAACGTAATATATTTTTCCCAGATTCAAAAAGGAAAAAATATAGAATCACTCAAAGTTGAGGGAAAAAATAAAGACATCAACAATAAGAAATAGCTATCACCTCAGCCCATTAGCCTCTTTTGCTAGTTTTTAAGAAATAGCCCGGATAATATTTAGAGGGTCAGGGTCATTTTGACAAGGTCAAACAAAAACTGACGAGCCAGCAGTTCTTTAGAAATAGCCCGAACAAAATGCGAACAGAGACAAGAAAAACACAGGCACTGACAATACCCCAGCAGCCTGGTGACTAAGGGATTATCACAATCATCAGTTGTTTTAACTTTATTTTCTTCTGAGTAGGTGTTAGTGCTGGATTTCCTTTGTTCGTATGTAAATCCCAATTCATTAAGCTGATGTCTTACAGTTCTGACACTAATATTGACTTTTGTTCCCACTAATTTTTTTGTGCGTATTCTATAATTTATTCATAATGCTTTGAGTTTTCTATTGTGTCACTTTGACATCTTACTTAATCTGTTTATGTTCTCCATTTGTAACCTGACTATTTTTTTACTATGACTTCTGCATCCTAAGAGGAGCAGTATCGAAAATGGTTCATTGGTTCGTAGTATTTAGAAACATCACTTGTATTTCCTAGAACAAGTGAATACACATGAGATTCCTGTATGGGCAACTCAAGAGCTTCAGCAGTGGACTAATCTCCCAACAGACCTCGCAGAGGGCTGGTTTCCTCTATCTGATCTATCTGGGATCAGTTGCCATTTGATGGAGTCAATGAGGTATTATTTTTTATTTGTTCCTGTTATAAGTCTTTCTATAAGTTTATCCATTTGATAGAAGTTGATTCGAAGTTGTATCTACAATGAGTAATATTAATTGAGTATAGCACTCATTGCTTCATCACCCTTAGGCTTCTGCATGCTGCTCCAGAGGAAGCAGAACAAGTAGAAGATGAAACGCAGGAGCTGAGGCACAGCCTGGCAGAGCTCTATCAAAATAATAAAGATGGACCAAGCAGTGGCTTGAAAGGCAAAAAACGTTAGTACAGTACATACCTAATATCAGTTTTTAATATTCAATCCATTCTTCTGTTATTAAACATGGCAAGTGTGTAATCTTAGGTATATTAGCAGGGGCACTGAATCACTTTTAGGAGATTTCATGTTGAACATAAATGGTTTGCTAATGTCTTTTGTTCTGTAGGAGGTACTCAGCGTACACCAGTTCGCCAGAAGATGAAGACCATGAGTCGCTCTTTGCAGATGTTAAATGTTGCTCGCTTCAATGTAAAAGCACAGAAGAATCAGACAGAAACAGATTGTTCCAGCACTGCCAAGGGCACAGAAAAGCAAGGCAAGAGATGCTCCAGTGAAAGGCCCAGGGCTGGTCCCACACGTGAGTAATAAGCATTTAAATCTATTAAAAGATGTTTTATGTGTTTACAGTTAATAGTAAAGTAAGGATTTGTGTATGTACATTATCACAGATTTTAAAAATGAAGAGGAGCTGCTTTCCCATTTGAACTTAAGATATCACCAGGCTGTGGAGGATAAGAGCATCACTCTCATCACTCAAGTGCAGGATCTATTCTTGGTGGTGGAAACCTTTATTAAAAGTAACACCAGCACCGGGGTGAGCATGTCCTGAACTAATTAGATGTGTCATTTCAGACTGTGTAATTATCAGCATTAGTATGTACTACATGGGAATGGAACGATCTGATTGGTCCATTATGTTGGGATTAAAAAAACATTATTCCGAGTGGATAGTGCTTGAATTAAAATGACAGACACTTTTCACTATCACTTTGAGCAGATGGAGTCATTATCATGATTTAAAATGGAAAAATAAACCATAAAAATCTTGTTTCTGCATAGTATATATTAAAACACCTTTTTGGAGCACAGTTTACTTTAGTTTTAGTGTACTGTCTACCAAGATGTGAATGAACAGGCTATAAACCAGGGGCGCCCAATCCTGTTCCTGGTGATCTACCTTCCCGAAGACGTTCACTTCAACCCTAGTTATGGCCCACCTGACCATCCAGTCATCTAATCAAGACCTAAGACTTGGAAATGAAGACTTAAACCAATGATTGGACTTGTCAGATGGGCCCCATTAGGGTTGGAGTTAAACACTTTAGGAAGTTAAATCGCCAGGAACAGGATTGGGCACCCCCTCTATAAACATATGGTGTTAGCTACATAGCGCTTAGCCTGGCTCAAAGCACAGAACTCAACTGACCTTCCTCTGCCAGGGAAAAATATGTAAATATAAACCATAAAAAATTGTTTGTCTTTGTTTCTGTGTACTAAAACTCTTAAAGAGAGTTAGAAATGTCATTACACAGCCCTTTCACCTGCTTGCACGTGTGCTCGGAGCTTACCTGCGTCCGTCACAAAGTTTTCTTTTTGTTTTGTTCTGTTTTTTAATGTAAGAAGTTAACCACAAAAAACTTTGTTCTTACACCAGAGGCATCTAGTATCAAACTTACATTTACACTTAAGACATTTACCAGACACCTTTGTCCAGAGTGGCTTACATTTATCTTTTTTTTTGTTTTTTTATACAACTGAGCAATTGAGAGTTGGGTCTTGCTAGAGAAGGGACTTGCTTGAGGGCCCAATAGTGGCACCTTGGTGGCTTGAACTGACCTTTGGATCAGCAACCCAGAGCCTTAACCATTGAACCACAATTGCTCTTTGTCACCTTTTTGTTGGTGTGGACAGTTGGCTCTAAACATTCTACTCCTCTATTATTAGCTATCAGAATCACATAAAACTCGGCAGACTTGTTCTTGTGGACAATAACTAGAATTCCATGGAGCCCGACTTTTGGATTTCCAAACCAGAAACAGAATTATGATCTCCTAATTGAAAATTCCAACTGCTCCATGATGCGTGGACAGAACTGAATTAAATTTGGGGACGTTATGCTACCCAACAATGCCAACAGTTCTGCGGGGTCAGCTATGTAGCCAGATCTGAATGTGCGCCACGTATATACCTCTGGTGTGTAGCTCAGTTGAGTTTGTTTTGCTTATGTTCCCATGTAGTATATAATAAAACAACTATTCATTCAGGCTTGGTGACTGCCGTGCCTTCAGTACATAGTGTTTAACTGAAGTGAAATCATTTTTGTTACTGACCAATTAATTCTCTCTCCTTTGGCAGGCTTCATTCTTAAATATAATTAACAACCTCTTAAAAAGCACACAGTCAATTCGTCAGATTTACGGCAGTACTGATGATGCTGAAAGTAAAATCAGAGAGTATGTATTGTTTTTTGGTTAAGATCTTAAATAAGCAAGTGTTTCTTAAGAATTTATAGAAAGTAATAGCAGAAGCATGCTTATCATTGTTGTTGTTGCTGCTGCTCACCTGTGGAATAATGCCTAAACTTTAAATCTCATCCTGTAAGTTGTCAGCTACAAGTGGTTCTCCGACTTGAGCTGTGCAAACTGCTGTCATCAGATGATGGAGATCATGTGGAGCAGATGGTGGAGGAGGTAAGAAGATTTCAGGCACTGTAATTATAATGTAATTATGATTTACCAATAAAAGAATTTGACATAAACAAAACACTCCACTATAATGAGCTTTCCACTGGTGCTCGTGTTAGATGGCTGGAATGCTGCGGGTGATATCCTTGACAAAAGATCCTGTTTACCTCTCAAAGTTCATGCAGGAGGAGGTTTTGGCTTTGTACGTCCTTGAACTCTCAATACAAATTCTGAAGTTGTAATCAGAGCTGATCCTGTTGTAACTGAAAATAATGTGTTCTAGGTATCTGACTGGCATACCTAAGGTCCTGGCAGATGTCTACCACAGTCTTGGCACCCAGCTACCTGAGGTACTTGTTGCAGTTCTTCCGGACGATTTTTTTAGTGATGACTCAATGGCAAAGGAAAGTGTTTCTGTAAGCCCCTCAACCACGCAGAGCCTGGTCTCTAGTGTTGGAGATCGACTTGAAGAGTTACGCAATCGCTCTGCTAAAAAGAGAAGGTGTGTAATGAACAGAAGAGATGTTTTAGTCAGGTAGATTTGACTTGTATATTATATATCATGCACTGTTCCTATATTTTCAGAACCAGCATGCTTACACGTCATAAGAGCATGACAGAGGCCCCGCAGAACCTGCGGCAAATAGAGATGCCCAGGAAATCCACAAGACAAGTGAGTAAAGATTTCACTTAATGTTTTTGACCTCTTTGTTTGTTTTTACTTTTGACTAGGAAAGTCACTTCTATTGTTTTTCTGTCTTGACAGGTGAAGCCAAAGGAATGTGTTCCTCCAGGAAAGTTTAATGCAGGAGGCCAACCAACTCAAAAGCAAACAGTTCAAGGCATGTAATACAAAACCTTACTGCTAATTGTATTCCCCATGATGCATAGGGGATATGATGTTTTCACAAGCTCTCCGCCATCACTGACTCCGCAAAAGAACTGCCGGTTCTTTATGGATTTATTTTGGGTCACCTTGACCTAATTTCTGGGTCACAGGGGCCATATGAATATGCATGTGGTCATGTAAAAAGTCATATATGTCAAATCTAGCACAGGATTGTTTGTAATTTATACCAGATATGCCTGTGGACATCATTTTTTACCTGACATCCATGTCACAAGAATTAAATTTAGTAAAAACTTGATACTAAGTGTGCTGCTGGCCACGCGGAGTATACAGATAGTGTTCTGTGACAAGAACGCCTTTCTAATTCCTTCATGCTTTCAGTGTAATCCTTGTACATGTAGTGAGATAAGCAGTACTGCTCTGTAAAATGTCACAATATTTTGCAGAAGTGACAAAGGTGAGAAGAAACCTCTTTAACCAGGAGACAATCTCCTCCTCAAAGAAAGCAAAAATGCCTCGGAGCCAGTCTGTGTCAGCTGTAGATATAATGAAGAAACGGAAACGGTCACAGATGGAAGATGGTAATAAAAATTTTGCTATTTTTGTCGAAGTGTATAATTTCCAATAAATACATCCATTGATCAGAGATAATGATGATGATGATTTATTTCCATTGTTGTTATTAGTAATATTTGCGATTTCTTTGTTTCCAATTTCAGGTAGACACACTTTACTTACAAAAAAAGTATCAGAGACCCCCGTGCATAAGCAGGTGTCAAATCGTCTATTATACAGACAAAGGAATAGAAGGTAAATTTCACAGATTACACAGATTATGTATTTCTCATGCCGTTGAGCATGTGATTGTTGAATTATTGTTTTAAATCAGAATGGTGACTCGGGAGCGTATCTCTTCATTGTCTTCTTTGTCAGGAATTCTGGTGACACTGAAATGGTCATTGTTGAGGAGTCTCCAGTTAAACCTGCTACAGGTCAGTTACCTTTATTTATCCTATCAGCTGTATGTAAAAAAAAAAAAAAAAACAAATTCGTTAAAAACTTTTGTTTTATTTAAATCTTGGCATTTTTATTTGCTAGATCTGAGAAGAAGTCCTAGAATAAAAAAACTTGCAAGGAGACATTCCAGTGTCTTCTATTCGAGCTCACAACCACGCTCTCGAAATTTGGATAAAGCCTTGTCCTCCTCACAGCTCCCAGTCTCTGAAAGTAAAGGTGAACAAGAGTACATAGCCCTTTTTTGGTCATTCTTAATGGGACCGTAATGCACATGGGAGATAAATGTTAGACCAAGATTGCATTAATAAATGAAAAATGTATATTTTGTGTGTGTGTTTTCTCAAATATAGGCAGTATTAATATTAAAGCTGTTAAATCACCAATGAGACTTCTTTTTGGTGCTGCTGAGTCCCCCATTCGTCCTTCCACATCCAGAGCACTCAGAGATGCTGAAGTTGATCAGACTCAGTCTACAGATTCTGTTTTTGAGGTAATAAATCTACCAGTACTGATAAACACGAGGTTGTGTATTTCGCTGGTTAACAGACTTTTTGCACAGACTTAATGTAATGGATGCGTTCTAATTTTTTATTATTGTACTTTAGGCAAACATGTTCCATCATCTCTATGTTTTCAAAGGCATAATTTCCCCCAGAAACCTTTTGTTGTTTTCCTGGAATTGTCTTTACATGCATGATAGCAGTGAATAAATCAGAAGCTTTGAAATGTTTTAAATAATTTGTACAAATCCATCAGTGGCAGTTGCAAGGCTGTAAACACCTGTCAAATCCTTTTATTTATTTTTTTATGAAATTATTGGATGGCTTAACTTACTGTCTGACTATTTACTTGCCTCCCTGCTTGCACTTTGTCTGTGGACATACTGTGCATTACTGGAGCTTTCCACAAGATTAGGCAGCCATACTGCTAAAGCTAGCATGCTAGTTGCCAGCTGTGAGTACTCAGAATATCTATGGTCATTGTTTACATTCATTATAATGATGTTCGTTGTTTTTATGTGACTGAGAGTTTATGATGTATATAATAGATATAACAATGACACGCTGCACTCTGTGCAAAAATGTTTGTCTAAGACAGTTGGTAAACCTTTTGCCAACTCCTGCTAAAATACCAGGCGAATGTCAGATGAATCTTGGAACTGAACCACCCTTACCCCTATTGATGGGCCCAACCCTATAAAAAGGGTAAGCAAACCCTTCCTAGAAGACTTGGCGAACCAAAAAAAAAGAACTTTCGTGACACGTTACAACCGTTTTCAAATGCCTAAAACTATTTTGCAAACGTTTGCAACTGTTTGTGAGAAAATATATTTGTAAATAACGTTTTTCTGTGACACTAAAAACTGTTAGCGAGCTGTTGAGCATCCTTTTCGAACCCCGTTGAAACCCAAATTTCTCTATGTTCATCAACGTTTGCTGCTCAGTGAGGTACTAGCTTTACACTGAAACATCTTATGCTGTGTGTGTCTAGAAATAGTAGTTCATGTGAACTCCTTGACAGATGCAAAATATTTTACTTTTTTTTATATAAAGAATTATTAATATTGATTAAAAATCCTAAAGGTCTAATTAAGAAAATATATAATATAACCCAACCCCAGGTGTTGAATTAATCAAAAAGCATCTGCTGGGTGAGTTACCATGGTTATTTATAGTGTTGATAATAAGGTCTGTTGAATGGTACTTTGTTTTATTTTATCACCATGCTGACACACATTTTTCCCCCCAGAATAAAACCCCAAGAAAGTCTCCATACAAACAGCTTGATTCTACATTTGGGAGCAGAACTCCCAGGACACCCAGTTCGTCCTCGCAAACTCAAAGCTGTTTTTTCCCCAAGAGCCCAGGCTGTGCTGTCGGAGAGAGCGGTATGGTCCTTCGAGGAAGTCCATTCAGATCTCCTACTTCAAACCGTTTACTGCTAGAGACACCAAAGAAAAGCCCTCTGAGGGGCATCCTCAAAACCCCTGTTAAAAGCTTTATGGAATGTGGGTCCCCTTCTGGCTCCTTCAAGAGCCCCAACATCAGGACCCCAAGGAAGAATGTCACTTGGTCTCCATCTCCATGGAAGGGGTTGCCAGAACAACCATTTAAAGTCCCAGATTCTCCAATTTCCTCCAATAAATTTTCCCCAAGATGGAACACACCAAACAAACCTTGCAGAGACGTGAGTGATCTTTTCAAAGCTCATGAGAAATCAGGTCAACAAAGAAGCAGGATGTCCCCTCAAGCAACGACTAGAAATGCTGGTTTTGAAGAACCTCAGTTGAACCTGAGGTCAGAGAAGACTAGAAGAATTTTAAGTTTGCCAGAGAAAAGTGACCCACAGAGTCCGGATATTCTTTCCTATGATCCTCCATCTCCACCAACACCACGAATAAATACACCTTGTGAAAGCCCTGGACCAACACACACAATGTGTACTCGTTCTGGAAGAACACCTCCTAAACACTCCTCTACTCTGCCTCTATCCAATAGCTCTACGTCCAGAAAGGATACATCATCACTTCATATAGAGAGATCACCAGCGCCAACTTCTGGATTGCCATCATCTACCAATCATACACCTGTTAGCACAAATCATCCAACAGCATTGTCAAATGAGATTGAGTGTAATCAGGCATTACATCAGGAGACTTGGACAACAAAAGGTATTGTTGGACAGAATGAAAATATCCAGATGACAGAGGAGGCATCATCCTTAGACACCCAGCAGTTCGACTCCTCACAGTTCAGTGCTACTTCTACAGAAGAGAGCATTGATATTGCAGAAGCCTCTGTAGTGAAGACAGAATTAACTGGTGGCATCAAGATGAGCATTTCTTTCTCACGGAAGTCATCTAAAGTCTCAGAGGCTTTTGAAAGCACAGGCACACCGGAACCTCCTGCCAAAAGCACGCAAGGTTGTACTAGATACGGCTTTCGTCAGACTCCAGATCGGCAACAACGACAGGCTGCAGCACGGCTCAGTTTTTCTCCTGGGCATTCAGTGTTCTCCAGTCCACAAGCCTGTGGAACACCTGTGCATAGAAAAAAGCAGAACATTGAACCAAACCCTCTAACTTATCAAGTTGAATTGGAAATGCGGGCATCAGGTTTGCCTAAGCTGAAGTTCAAACGTACTGACTCCTTCAATTCAGGTGAAACCAAGGGGCTGGTTTCTCATGTAAATAACAAGCCGTCAAGAGTTGATAGCCCACTCACACATTGTTCCAAGCATCGAGAACCTAGTTGTATATCCCCGCCTCACTGTACACCTGGAAAAGGAGGTGTCCAGAAATACATATGCCAGTCAATCACTCCTACAAGGCTGCTTACGAATAGCCCTTCTCCTGTGGGTTCTGGGGAGCACATATCTTGGACTCCATCTCCTCAGAGCAGAGGAAGGTCAACCCCAGAGAACTTTAGGACTTGGCCTCGCAAGAAAAGGGCAAGGACGGGTTTGTTGGGAAACAAAGAAACCAAGGAAGTCTCTGAGATCTTGGAAGATCCAGAGCTTGATGGTGTGTTCAGGCTACCAGGGACAGAAGAGCCTAAGGAGTTAAAGGACACTCCTGCTTTTAATTATACATTAGGATTTCCGTCCAAGCTCTGCTCTTCAGAGGAGGTGGACTGGGCAGAACCGATGATGCATAACTGTGACAAAAGAGACAGTGTGAAATGCGACGAGTTGTCCTGGATAAGTGGTAGCGGGTCACTTGGCTCAGGTAAGACCTGTACATTTAACATGCGATACAAACTTTAGTTTGACTGATACAAACAGTGAGCGGTACACTGGCGTAGTGGTTATCACGTCCGCCTCAGAACAAGAAAGTCCTGGGTTCAAGTTCCAGGCTCGGCCGTTTATGTGTGGAGTTTGCATGTTCTCCCTGTGCTTACGTGGCTTTCTTCTGGGTAATTCGGTTTCCTCCCACAGTCCAAAGACATGTACATTAGGCTAATTGGCTGTTTCAAATTGCTCCTCTCCTCCTGTGTGTGTTGCACTACGATGGTCTGGCGAACAGTTCAGGGTGTACCCCGCCTTCTTCCAGTGCCGGCTGCGATAGGTTCCAGCCTTCCCGCGACCTAAATAAGCGGTTCGGCAAATGAGTGAGTGAGTAAGAGAGTGATACAAACTATAAAATTATAACAATATTTAATACACAAACTCCATACATTTAGGACTATAAGTATTTGGACACTGGCAGAACTTCTTATTTTAATTCTGCCACAGTATATTGAGTTAAAATTATATAATGAATAAATATAAGCTCAAAGTGACTTCCAGCTCATAACTCAAGACTTTCAGTTTTAATTATCATGGACAACAAATAATTGGACAGCTGGCTTCTCAGATGTTTCCTGATGTGTTATTAGCTCATTATTTCACTTACAAGTAAGCAGAGAAACTTTTAAATTGATTTTAATGTGGCATTTGCATTTTGAATGTGTTGCTGTTGAAAGAGATTTTGCTAACAGTAGAGCAAAACATTATTAGGCTGAAAAAGTAAAATGAACCCATCAGATGGATAGCATTGGGTCTATAGCATCAACTGGCGCAGTTATTTAAATAAAAATAATAATAATAATAATAATAAACAAAAAACACCACCGGTGAGTTCAAGAAGACTAAATGGACTGGAAAACCATACAGTGGATATTAAGGGATGCATGGAACAAGAATTATTTCTGTAGAGAAGAAAAACCCCAATAGTCAAACAATCAAAAGGCTTCACTAGAGTGCAGATGGTTTACCACATGATGTAAACTGTTAATAAGCCGTATGAATATGAATACCAGATTATAGTTTCCCAAAAGGAAACTTTTAGGGAAAATTCTGTACGGCTTTGGAACAATGCTGTGTGGACCGATGAGACACGGATAAACTTGAACAAAACTGATTGGAATAAATAATTATGGAAAATGGAAAGAACTGCTAGCGGTATGAAATATACCATCTCGTAATTACAGTGACATATCAAAAGTAAATAGACACCATCCGTTTTGAAAGATTTATTCACATATAGTAGCCTTATGCGGATATAT
>JBCNYH010000007.1:11350283-11367166 GCA_039654325.1 Tandanus tandanus | reverse complement strand
CTTGCTGGGGAGGCCGTAGTGCCTCAATATTCTCCAGATCGTGTCCCTGTCCACTGAGTCGAACGCCTTCTTGAAGTTGACATACAGTGGACAGTTCCATTCTATGGATTGCTCGATGATAATTCGAAGTGTTCTTCCTGCTCTGAAACCTGCTTGCTCTTCTCTTAGGATTCTGTTGACCTTGACCTTGATTCTCTCGAGGATGACTCTTGCTAGTACCTTACTGGGCATGGATAGCAGCTGGATGCCTCTCCAGTTGTTACAATCTCTATGGTAACCTTTTTTTTTTTTTGGGAGCTTCACTATGTACCCTGTCTGCCACTCTATAGGGATCTCTTCAAGTGTCCCAGATGTGTTGGATGAGGTCTAGCATGATATCTGCTGTGACGTCTGCTGACGCTTTCATCGCTTCTGGAGGGATCTTGTCAGGTCCTGGAGCCTTTCCACTCATGAGTTTGTTTATGGCTTTAGTGATTTCAAGCTTGGTTACTGGTCCTATGTTGATGTCCAGATCTTCTATCATAGGGGGGGTGGCTGATTGGTGCTGCATTTAGGAGCTGATCGAAGTGTTCCTTCCACCTTTTCAGCTGTTCCTTTGGCTTTGACAGGATGGTCCCATTGCTGTCCTTTACTGGCTTTGTGGTGTTGTTTTGGCGCCCTGTTAATTGGCAAGTGATCTGGTGTAGGGTTTTCAAATCGTTTTGTTGGGCCGCTGTTTCTGCTTTTGTTGCCAGCTGGTCAATCCTGGTTTGTTTGTCTTGCCTGCAACTTTTCTTCACCTCCCTCTGTATGGTGCTGTACTCACTCTGGGTTCTCGGCTTCTGTTCTCTGGTCTTTACCTGCCGAAGCTTCTGTCGGACTGCCCTCTTTCTCTCAATCTTCTGGATGGTGCTATCTGACACCCAGGTCTTATAGGTTCGATTTTGGAAGCTAAGCTTTTCTTCGCAAACTGATGTGAAGGTGTTCTTTACCCAAGCCCATTTCTTCTGTACGGAGTGTTCATTTGTGTCTGCCAAAGCTTCAAACCTATTCTTCAGACTAATGGAGAACTATCACTACATATTGCACTATCATACAGTGTTATGCTCCTACCAACCAAGCAGACGATGACACCAAGGAAGAGTTCTATGCCCAGCTCCAGAGTGTTACGGACAAGGTCCCCAAATGCGACATCACAGTAGTGATGGGAGACATGAACGCCAAGGTTGGACACAACAACTCAGGTAAGGAGCTAATAATAGGAAGAGAAGGACTAGGAAACATAAACAAGATCGGAGAGCTCTTCACTGAGTTATGCGGCTTCAACGAACTTGTCATAGGAGGCACTATGTTTGCCCACAAGGACATACACAAGGCCACATGGACATCACCTGATAAGTCAGTGAGAAATCAGATCGATCACATCGCAATATCTCGTCGATGGAGAAAGACTCTCAGAGATGTCCGGGCTTACAGGGGAGCGGAGATAGGATCCGACCATGAACTTCTTATCGCCAAACTGCAGGTCAGGATCTCAAGTGTCAGGAAGCAAGGCAACACAGAGTCCACGCTTCAACACCTCCAAGCTCAGAACTCCACAAGCAAGACGAGTTCTCCATCACAAAGATTATGTATGACTAAATGTGACATGATTGTAGGCTGTCCATATGTGTAAATGCTCCAAAAATGCAGGTGGGAAAAAAAAAAAAACTAACATGTTTAAATGTTTTTTTCCCCCCACCAAGGATAGAGTTTAGACTATCTGCTGTAATGTGCATGGAGTTGATGACA
This sequence comes from Tandanus tandanus, assembly GCA_039654325.1. Taxonomy (NCBI): domain Eukaryota; kingdom Metazoa; phylum Chordata; class Actinopteri; order Siluriformes; family Plotosidae; genus Tandanus; species Tandanus tandanus. The sequence continues at coordinate 11,365,396 of JBCNYH010000007.1, read as the reverse complement.
AATGCTTTTGCTCACATGATAGTGGTGCTCCTGAGGAGAGCCCCATAGCCATCAAACACAACTTTCATGGTTGTCCCATGTCTGTACCTGAAAAGCACAATGTAACTCAGATAGGCAGACAAAGCTTCACCAAGCAAAACATCAAATATGAAAGATAACACGGAACATGAACTCGTTAAATGGATAATAAGTCTCATAAGATGGGTACAAAGATACAAATGAACACAGAAATCAGCTAGTGAAAGACGGTGAAAAGAAAACTCAGTGTTTACCTTTCCTGCTTTCCCTCCAAACTGAATTCGGGAAAAGCAGGGGAGATTTATTTATTGATTTCCTCCAGTGTGGAAGCTGATTCAGCCCTTAAAGCAACCGCGCTACTCTTATAACCCCAGCTGCAGACACATATCAGCAGAGATATCTATAACGAGCTCTGCTTTGAAGCAGTGCTTAAATCTATGTTACATTATGTGTAAACTGCCCCTCATGCCTGCCGCTGATAGTTGTATTTTGCCAAACAAAATACTGAATGCATATGCCCTGACATTATGTTGAGTTCTTGGGACCCATAGGATAGCTATTCAGTGGCTTGGGTAAGTGGAGAAGATCAAAATGAACTACAGGAACAGTCCTGCAATCTACCCTGTGTGCCAGGGTTGCTCTTAGAGACTGCAGCCAAAGTAGCTCTGTACAGAAGTGCCACGTTTCTGAATGTAGAAACAGTTATACGCTGAAGCTGCTGTGTAACTCAGTTTTATGTTCCAGCTCCTTCATAGGTTCCATCTGCCTTAACTGAGTACTCAGCAGGCAGGTACCTCAGTCCTAAACAGCACCTGGTCATGTGATTATCTGGTTTCCCATTCTAACCTTATGAGTTTACTCCCTCTTGGACAGAGGTCTCATCATCAAATGTCATTCTGCTTCCATTACTACCTACTTATTGTCTTCTATGCTGCACTAATACTATCAGTGAATACCTCTAATAAGCAATTATACCACTGTATGTGTTTATTGTTAATTATGTACATAGATATTGGGGCAGCCGTGGCCTAATGGTTAGAGAAGCGAGTTTGGGACCCAAAGGTTACTGGTTTGTTTCCTGAACCAGCAGGAAAAATGGGTGGTGGCGGGGGAAGTGAGCAGCACCTTCCCTTCCTCCACCTTAGTGACTGAAGAGCCCTTGAGCAAGGCACCTAAACCCCAACTGCTCTCCGGGCGCCGCAGTATGTGGCAGCCCACTGCTCCGAGGGTGTACAGTATGTGCTCACTGTTTACGTATGTGTGCGCTCACTTTGGATGGGTTAAATGCAGATTCAAAATTTTTCTTATGGGATTAATACAGTATATCAAAATAAAAAGAAAATTTGTTGGTCATGATCGGTATCGTGTGAGTGACCTTAAGAGGGCTAAAATACCGAGAACACCCAGAAAATACACCCAGAAAATACAGTAGCAAAAGGTGAATTGGACCACTTTGTGCTCTTATTACACTGGTTAAGTCACCTACATGCAGACTTGAAGCAAGCTGAACAGTTTTGGTTCCTTTAAATGGGTCTGTGTTTGTTTGGAATGTTTCCATGTGCAAAAATTCAGTCTAATTGCTCGGAGGTTGTTTTAAGGGATGAAATGAAAGCGGGGGGAAAAAAAAAAAAAAAACACCAAAAAAGTAAGAGGTACACTATATCGACAGAGGTTTATGGACACGTCACCATCAGACCCATATGTAACTTCTTCCCAGAGTCGGTGCCACAAAGTTGAAAGCACACAACTCTGCAGAATGTCTTCATCTGCTGTTGGGTTACAATTTCCCTTTACTGGAACTACAAGGCTCAAACCTGTTCTAGCATGACCGTCCCTCTGCACACACAGTGAGCTCCATAAAGACATGCCTTGCCAAGGTTGGAGTGGGAGAATTGTGAGTCGGTTGCACAGAGCATTGAGCTCAACCTCACTGAACACGTTTGGGATGAACTAGAATGCCAACTTCCCTGGTGTCCCCGTCTGACATCCATGCCTGACCTTAATAATGCTCTTGTGGATAAATGATCACAAATTCCCACAGCCTACACTCGAAAATCTAGTGGACAGCTTTCACAGAAGAGAGAAATTTATTATTACAGCAAAGAGGAACGAAACCTGGAGTTCAACCATCAACAAACACACATGAGCATTATGGTCAAGTCAAGTGTCCCTAAACTTTTGTGCATATAGTTTGTACTGTTTTTCACAAAGGACTGATGGGATGTGTTAGGTCATAGAGCCCGTAGCCCATAAAATGATTGACAGGAGGCACAGCCAAACAGAAACAGGCATTCCAGGTTTCTAAAACCATTTCTCAGCATAGACACTGTTATTAAGGTCATGGCTTAAAGCATGGTGTGTGTTTGAATTTTTTTTTATCAGTTTCTACAAAATTTCCATGTTCACGTAAGGAGTATGGGGAAAAAAATAAATGATTGTACCTTTAACAAGAAAAACTAGTGTTAGGGTGTTTATTGGCTCGGGTTCCTGTGCGACTCTGACTCACGTGAGTGGAGAAAGGCGGGTCTGCAGCTTGGCGCCGGCTTTGGATCTCATTAACGTTATCTAACTCTTACAGTGAAACCGGACTCATAATTATTTATTCTGAGGACCAGTCACAGCTCTAGTAGCCTAATTTTCCTAAAGCCCATGTCGATTAGCTCGTGGATGATGATTGATTAATGTGGAATGAAGGGTAAAAGCGAGCTGTAAGGTAATGTTTGCTAACTACAGAGCTCGGCTAGTTAGCCGGATATGTGTTTACATAACCATTAGCGTGTTATTTTGTGTTTAATGAACAATCTCTTATCAGAAATGTATGCTAAACCTTAAAAGTACGCAACAATCTTTCCTTTAAAGTTGGTAATATTCAGTTATTTAGCTCGTTATGTTTGTATTTAAGTGTTGGTTCTTATCCGCAGCTAGCATCCTAATGTTGTTCTGTACTGCTGTCTGGTCACGGTTTGTTATTAAATATTCTGCTACACGAATAGTAAAAAGTCAGTATTAACCTAAAATATTATCTCCTTTTAATATCTAGTTAGCTCGTTTTAATTTGCGTTAAGTACTTTTGTGTCGTTCGGTTAGTAGTTAATCTGGTTCAGGCTAAATAGCTAGCTAACGTTATTTCAAAATGGTTCCTCGTCCTGTCTGATGTGGTTAGGAAGCCTGACACGGTTCACTTAACCTCCCTGTCACATTTAAAATTCATGCATTTCCTGAAAACATAGCTGAAGCAATGACAATCGAGAGAATTGCGTTTGTTAGCTTTAGCATGGTTGCATAGCTGCTATTTTGAAGGCTTGTCATTTTTAGTATGCTTTTTCTATTCCTCTAATGATCTTCACTCATACAACAAGCTGTAGATGCCAAAACATATCCCTACATATTCCTGGTTTTCTGCCTACCGATCGATTTCAATTTGTCTCAAAACTTTTGGACTAGATGGAAGACATGGAAGTAGACCTGCAGTCTGGAGCCGCAGAGCTGGTTGGTTCTGTAGGTTTGGAAGTTCCCATCATCATCCCTGACTCTGGTAGCAGCACAGAAGTGGAAGAGGATGAAGAAGCTGATGGGAGACCTGAAGGAGGAAGCATGGCTCCTACTAACAGGCCACGACTGGCAACAACTCAGATTGTCAGGAGGAGGAGGGCGAGGTGTGAACGTGATATATGATTATTCTGTATTTTTGAGACGAATCTCAATGTAATATCACTGAGAACCTGAGAACGTGATTAATGGATGAGCATAGCTCCAAGTGAAGCTGGTGTGTACATGCATTGTGAGCAGTAAAGATAAAGTCTGTTGGGCTTTTACACCCGAGCCTACTGGCTCAACAGAGCTGGAGCTTATCCTGGTTTCTGTAATGTGAAGCGACTAGGATTTCAACTCCTCCTGAATGGCATGCTAGTCCATTGCAGGTTACCTTCCCAGTATTTTTACTGGCACCCATTTATGAAACACCTAGGTACCGGAAACTGTCCACTCTCTCCACTGGGGTCCCTTTGATGATCAGGGGCTGGTAATTCCTCTCCTTGTCACAGTATAAGTACATTTTACATCCAATTTTCAACCATTGCAAAGCAGTGCAATGACTGTTTGGGAGGAGAGATGGAAAACCTTAAGAGATTATCCAGGAATGTGCTTCAATAAACGCAACAAGACACATTTCAGTACAAATCTGCCAGAAATGTCCTTGAAATACAGTGTGACTAAATCATTCTTTTATGTCCACTTCAATCCTCTAGCTGTTCTTACAGAGAAGTGTGAAACCCTTTTCTATTGTTTAATGTAGACGTGTACTTTAGGTGCGTAGTATGTTGGCAGACACCTGTTGATATCTCTGTGCCCGCCATATGTGCATATGTAATAAGTAGAAATCAGCCTTTATGCTCTAAATGAAGATATTGAGATATATATATATATGTGTGTGTGTGTGTGTAATGAGTGTTTTTGACAAAAAATAGTGTTTGCTTAGTTTAAAAATGTGAGCGAGTGTGGATTGATTTTTTTTTTTTCCCCCCTATTTACAGAGCAGGACTACGGTTCCAGTACTCCACACAGACTACACATTTAAACAGAGGCCCTTTAGACTTCCTGCTTAGGGTATCCACAGGAAGTGATACAGAGCCTCTGTCTGGGAGCACCGACGGGGCAAGTGACTCTGAGGAGGAAAGACAGAATAGAGAGACTTCAGATCCGATACATGCTGCAGACGTTACACCTGTTCTGAATGCCAGCCAGCCTACATCTCTGGTCACACCTCCTCTACAGCAGTCCAGTGCTACAGGTAGTCCTTGTGTGATGTTCTCCCGTTCTCGTGCAGGGATAATTTTTTTTAGTATTTGACAATGTCCTTAATTTCCAGCAGCTTTGGTGGACCCAATTTCTTTAATCGAACATAAACAAGCACGTAATGGGGTCATTTAATGTTCAACCAATTAGGCACACAGTGTTTCTCTGCTTGTCCTTGCTTTATAAGTTCTTTGTCTAGCACTTGGGCTCAGGTTTTTATGGAGCATATCTTGGTTGTTCATTTGCCAAACCGCTGAATCCTTCTATGGTCACAGGGAGGCTGGAGCCTATTTCAGCTGACTCTAAACGAAGGCAGGGTTCACCCAGAACAGCTCGCCAGACCATTGCAAGGCAGCACGCACGCAACCATTCACATTCACCCTTGGGGGCAAATTAAAACAGCCAGTTAGCCTATTGTGCACGTCTCTGGACTGTGGGAGGAAACCAGAGTATCTTCACCGAGACCGGAACGCAAACCCAAGACCTTCTTACTGTGAGGCGGACATTCTAACCATTACCCCACTGTGCCACCCACTAGGGTTTCGTTTTGTTTTGTTTTGTTTTGTTTTGTTTTTTTTAGTTCAGTTAAGTCTATGGCAGCCCTGGTTGTGCTCATAAGCATGAATTCTGAAAAGATGGGGTATGGTCTTGCTTTGAGTTTTGTCGAGTTCATCCATTGAAAACCGTAAATATTTGTCTTTAACACAGATCCTGCTGTTTCTGATGATGCTGACCGAGCCGAACCTCTGGCTCAGTCTGAAGACAGGGTAAGTTTTAAGACACGTATAGAAGACCCAAACATTTGAAGCAGTGTTCTGTCTTGATCTATTGCTGTGTTTTTTCTGCTCAGGCTGATCCAGCACCCACAAAGGGTACTAAAGGCACTTCTGTCTCAGCTGCTGAAGCTGAGAATGATGGAGATGGAGAGACCTGCTCTATATGTTTTGAACCTTGGACCTCGTCCGGTGAGCATCGTCTGGCCACGCTCCGATGTGGCCACTTGTTCGGCTTTGCCTGTATTGACCGCTGGCTAAAGGGCCAAGGAGCCAAATGCCCCCAGGTCAGTGTCCGATATATTAAAGACCGGAACAGAGGATGAACTGGCCACCATGTGATTATAAATACACTTGTATTAATTTTCAGTTCAAAAGTGATCCAATATTTATGGTGCAGTGATAGCTATACATTGTATTGTCTTTGTTCTGTTTTTCTTCAGTGCAACAAGAAGGCTAAGAGGGCTGATATAGTGTTATTGTATGCACATAAACTGAAGGCAGTGGACAACGCAGAACAAGAGAGTTTAAAGAAGTATGTATATCTGGCATTAAACTGTACCCCCATTTTACAGTTTTTAGACCTTTTTGGTTTTAAACAGATGTCGTGTGTGTGTGTGTGTGTGTGTGTAGATCTTTGGAGCAGGAGCAGAGTTTGCGAAGGAAGGCGGAGCTGGAGTCTGCGCAGTGTCGTCTTCAGTTACAGGTTGTAACAGACGAGTGTGGGAAACTCCGCCGAGAGCTTCAGGTAGTAGATCCACTCACATGCCCGTTCTTTAACATCCACCAATTCATGGTTTCATCACATGAGGCCTTAATTTACTGTGAATAATCAGCCTTTTTTAAATGAGCAGAATCTGCTGTAATGAGGGTCATCAGGTCTGTTTAAACCTCCCATTGTTGTACCGTCTGTCTGTGTTCTCTAAGAGTGTGTATTTCTTTTTTTGTTCGTTCTGTGCAGGAGCTGAGAAGGTTAATGGCACGGACTCCTTCAAGTTCGACTCAGGCTCAGACCTCGACTCAGTCACTGTCTCAGAGGCCCGAATCATCAAACAGGGGAAATTATGTTTTCTCCAAGGCTGTATTAGTTTCTCAGGCTGGTGGATGCCGTGTGATGTCTTACTGTGAGCCCCTCAGTTGCCTGTTGGCTTCTCAGCCCTCCCCTCATGCCTCTCTCATCCCTGGTGAGTATGGTTGTGGAGAAATCTTGCTTTCTTAGTTCCCACAGTGAGCAGAGTGAGATCTATAGAAACAGCTTCTGTCTGTCTGTTGGTGTGACTTGCCAGTGCCATAGCGTTGGAGGGAAATTATATAGAATCACCAAATTTGGTGTATGGGTCCTGTATTTGAGATGGGGGCAAATAGGGTGGGACTGTGTTTGGGTCACCTTGCCCTTGAATCAAGGTCACTTTTTATATTGGACTTTTTTTGTTTTTTCATGTGACATTTTTGCATGCTGTAATTGGTTAAATTTACATTATCTCTCTCCAACTCCCATCACTGGAACTAGATGTCCTTATTCTTTAATTCCCCCATTTCAGTACCCCAAGGTCCCTGAAATTACATCAGGTCAATCCGGCCTTAAAATATGACTCAAATATCTTTATCTATCTGTTTGTTTGTTTTTTGTGTGTGGTGTTTTTGTCAACTCTGTGCAACTCTTATCTTTTAAACAGTTTGTTGAATACTGAACTGGATTTACAGACCTAGCAGTAAGGCCATTTGATAAGCGTCAGCTTGTTTTTGTCACGCTGTCGCCTCTGGCCTAAGTCAGAGTTCCTCCTTGAGACAGATCAAGACCAACATTATAAAATGGGTTATATGTAATAAAAATTCAGACAAGGGTTTTCTGATTATCTTACACAGTTTATTGAATCGACATCTTTTTAACGTTTCGTAAGTATTCCGTCACCTGTGTTGACCTTTCCCCTCATTGTATCCCTTCTGTTGTGTCTCAGGTTTTGGAGTGAAAAAAATCAGCGCTGTGAATCTCAAAGCCAGTCATTATGTTCCCATCCACGTTAAACAGATTAGAGGCCTTGCCTTCAACAGACAGCAAGATGGCCTTCTGCTTTCTGCTGCTTTTGATAATACTGTCAAGCTCACCAGGTATAAGACTCATTTCCTTATTCCCAAAGGCTCTATAATGCTCTACATTCAAGCAGTACTGTAGCAATAATGTGCTTGCGTGCCCTGTTTCTCAGAGCAATCATTAATGATCTTGTCATTTTCATGCTGTCTGGTTACGGTTAATTAAATGACCTCAGCAACATGACCCGACCACTAGAGACGCACAAAATTTCATCCACCAAATATATTTTAAAAATAATAAAAATGCTTTTGGTGTTTAACCAAATGGACTGAGAGCAAATGTTTTGCTACAGTATGTACAGTTACTGAGCACAGTGATGTGAAGGGTTCTCATCAATCCCTTTCTAAATGTCGTGTAATTACTATGATGTAGCCTTTTGAAGCTGTGATTTTTATTTTATTTTATTTATTTATTCAAACCCACCCCACCCCCAACAGCTTGTTCACCAACACTGTGGTTCAGGCCTATAACACCGGGAAACCTGTGTGGAGCTGCTGTTGGTGCCATGACAACAACAATTACATTTATGCTGGTCTGAGCAACGGTTCAGTGAGGGTGTACGACACACGGGATACGAGCACTCACGTGCAGGAGCTCGCACCTTTTCGTTCCAGGTACACGCACACAGATGTAGCAGCTAGTATTTCTTTTATGAAACATTGTAATGAGCACACTTTGGGAATGCTTAGTCATTCCTGGGACTTTTGGATAGCACCGTGTGCAGTATATCTTGCAAACGAACATGTAGATGTATGGGGTTTTCTAGCAACGCTCTTTCATTCTCGCTGATGTCTTCTTTTGCCAGTGCAGGTAACCATTAGAATATAAAGGAGTTTTTTATTTTAAAAAAGAAGAAACGGGCTCCCGAGTGGCGCATCGACAAGGTGCGCGACTATCAACCCGGAGATCGCAATTTCGAATCCGGGTTGATGCCACAGCCGTCCATGACCGGGAGTCCATGGGAGCTAATTGGCTGAGCTCTCACGGGAGGAAGGGATGGCATATGCTCACTTCCCTGTGATTCCTTGGATACGACTAAATTAGGGAGAAAAATGGGGGGGGGACCCAAAAAATGAAGAAAATTATAATTAATAAATATATTTTTTTTAAATAAACATAATTTTAAAACCATTCAGTTTTACAGATGTATGCTGAACATTTTGGCTACTCTTCCAGTGTAAGTCCATCGACTTTTATCCTTATATTTTAAACTCATACTTACTTCCAGTGCGCCTTTTATGGCTTTTGTCAGCCTCCATCTATCTGAAGGTGATTCTCAATGACCATCTGGATGGTGACTCCCAAAGCTATATAGATATTACGACACATGCTTTACTTGTCCTTAAGTGCACTTTTTTCTGTATTTCTTAGCCTTTAGGTTTCTGATTTCTTGCACCAATCAAACTTTTAACTTGACAATATTCCACTCACTCATTTGCCAAAATGCTAACTAGGATCAGGGCGAAGGCAGGTTACACCCTGATCAGCTTGCCAGAATATCACAGCGCAACACACACACACACAACCATTCACACTCACACCAAGGGGCAATTTGGAACAGCCAGTTAGCCTATTGTGCATGTCTTTGGTCTGTGGGAGGAAACCAGCATATCTGGAGCAAACCCACACAAGCACAGGGAGAACATGCAGAGGCTGCACACAGAAATTCCCTGAGTCCAGCACTCAAGACCTTCTTGGTGGGAGGCGGACGTACGAACCACTACATCACAGTGCAAGAATTTTGGAATAGTTTCATGTTGCGATGATATAGCTTATTATAGGGTCGTTTTTGTGTCCATGTAATATACAGAAGCTGCTTTAGCTTTGTGTTTCTCGACCACATTGGGAATTTATTGCATCTGATATGCCTTGTTCTACAACCCTGAGATTTTCCATACTTCAGACATTATTTCTGGTTATTTTCTCTCCAGTTGCCCAGTTGTGTCCCTCTCCTACCTTCCCCGTGCCGCCTCCAGTTTATTCCCCTGTGGCGGCATTATCGCTGGCTCCCTTGAGGGAGGATGTTTCTGGGAGCAGGTGGATGGAACCACGTATCGACAGCACATTCTGCCTTTAGAGTCTGGAGGCTGCACAGACATTCAGGTGGAACCTGAGAGTAGACATTGTCTGGTCACCTACAGACCAGGTGAGCTTTTAAAAATAAACTGTTACTAAGGGAGCAGGGAATACGGGCTCATGTGGCCTGTTCTGCACATTTTCAGTATTATATTACTATGTAGTAACTACATAGATTACTGCTTCGATTTTGTTTTTTTTATTCTACATGAGTCTGAGCCTCTTTTTTTTATGGTTTTAGTTGCATTATTAATAATTGTTTTTATGGCTGCCTATCATCATTCAAGTCAGCGATGCAAAACAGCCAATCAGCATCAAGTTAGCGATGCGGCAGCCTTATTGGATCTCTTGTGCTGGGCATGCATAGACAAGGGACATTCATCCAAATCATGTTTCATGCTTATGCTCTTCTATTATTCTACATGAAACATTGCAAAAAAAAAAAAAATAAACATCTTCCTCATGATCACATTCCAACCGCTCTCCACTAATAAAATTGCAGCAGTCTCTTAATTATTTCCTTGAGTATGTGTACTCTTAGACTATAAACACTGTCTCTAAAACACTTCTATTTGAATGAGTGCATTTGAATGTGCATCAAAGCACTGTAGTAAAAAATTTTATCAGCTATTGATCTGTCTAATTTAGCATATAGGTTAAATCCTCCTTATTTTCATCTTATGGTAGTTCTGTAGTATCGCTTGTTTAATAAAGTAAAGTCACTGACACAATACTACATTTTTATACTGTGTATATTACATGAGTATTGTAGTAGTGGAAGTGTATATGGGGTGTGGCTTTGGAGTTTAGGTTGTTCATGCTAAACTAAAACTGTGTTGACCAGAATCAAGATTGGCAAGGAAGAAACCTTGTGACGCAGGTTTACCACAGTTGATCTTTTCGAGTCCCCTTCACAATACATTTTACTTTCCTCTGCCAAACACGCAGGCAGATACAATTAATAGCTCTTAACAACGTAGGAGCACGAAGACACTTAGTGGAAAGGTTGAGAAAAGCTACAATAAGCTACAAGACTTTTGATCTGCTGTTGACTTCCAGGTCGTACCAACCCATCTTTGCGTTGCGTTCTGATGGAGCTGAACCGAAGCCCTTATCAAGACACAGCCCAGGCTCCTGTCTGTTCCTGTTCTCCTGTCCAGACCTTTACTGCTGGCTCATCCTGCAAGTTGCTCACAAAGAACGCCGTGTTCAAGAGTCCTTCTACTGACACCACTCTGGTGTGTGCTGGAGACGAGGGCTCGAATTCCACCATGGTGGGTCCAAATATGTGTTCACTTCAGTGTTCTCATGGGGTCTGATCAGTGTAGAGTGTTTAATCATGTGGTCTCTCTTTTTTTAAAATACCTTCAGGTATGGGATGCTAGTAGTGGAGCCTTGCTTCAGAAACTTCCTGCAGACCTACCCGTCATGGACATCTGTCCTTTTGAGACAAACCAGGAACATTACTTGGCTTCTCTTACTGAGAAGATGATTAAAATCTATAAATGGGAGCAGAATGGCTCAGAAAGAGTGACTTTCTGATAGTAGCTGCTTTGGTTGTTGTCAGACCCTGTGAGGATGCGGCCTGTTTTACTCTTGGTATGTCCCGTTGAAAACAGGTGAATATCTTTAAAGCATATTTTTATTGTGATGAAGGGATTAACACTGTTCAATTTATACATCTAGAAATTACCACATGTGATCGTTTCCATAAATTGTGCACTACAGTTTGAGTTCATCATTTTTTTTAAAGTGTCAGTACAGATTTGTATGTCTTCTTGGTAAAAGATAAACATTTAGTAACTTTCAGATGGTTTTTAAATTTTTTCCTGCCCTATTTTTCTGCATACTCTTGTCCCACTGGTCCGGTTTCAACGAGATACATCATCGTTTCAGGATGCAACTAAGACTCATGCTTTTGTATTTCCCCTGAGTTTTTGTATGTGGTAGAAATGTATATATGTATATGTTTTTTTTTTTTTTTTTTTAAATGTTCTGTGATTTTGCATTTCTTAATAAATGTACATTATCCTCTACATGACATTTCTTGGTCAAATAAAAAATAAAAAAAAAACAATGGTTTATTTGTTTATTTATTTTTTATTATTATTTTAATAATAAAAAAACAGTTTCCTACTAAATGAGCTTTACCAACTCTTGCTGTAAGCCTTCTGTAGTAGGAAGTAAAGGCTTCAGGATTGAGGTTGTATTGAGCTGAACTTTTTCTAATAGGTTTGAGGTGCACTATAAGTCTGACTGAGATCTGACTTGATCCAGTCTGTGTAGAGAGAGTAAGTGGTGATACTGGTGTAACGTGGACGACGTGGCCTCTCCAGCTCACTCACGACGCAACTGACACAGTAATTATGGGAATCGCGATTCACTTCACTGTATCGACTCTCTCATTTCGAACCGCTTGAGTGAATCGACTTTTGGAAACGTTCATTCGTCCAGAAATATTGTAATGGGAAGGAAACGAGGTTCCTGTTGTACAGTCGCACGTCATAGCCATTTATGGCTGGAAGCATGGTGTTGTTTTGACTTGATTGTGCATTAATACCTCATCATGACTTAACTTGAAATAATGAGATGGTGTATCGTGTCTTTATTATTTTGATTCCAACTTTTAAATTGATCAACTTTTTTTCAGTGATTTACCATCTCTAATGCATAGCTATGTGTTAAGGAAATTCCATACTTTATATTCCATTAATTCCAATTTTATCATGGTATCTGCGCACCTGTAGTGCAACATGTGGCGGCACGATGGCGTAGTGGTTTGTACGTCCCCCTCACAGCAAAAGGGTCCTCAGTTTGAATATCCAGGCTTGGTGAGGGTGTTTATGTGTGGAGTTTGCATGTTCTCCCCTTGCTTGTGTGGGTTTCCTCCAGGTACTCAGGTTTCTTCCCTCAGTCCAAAGATATATATAGACTAATTAGCTGTTCCACATTGACCCTAGGTGTGAGTGTGAAAGGTTGTGTGTGTTAGCACTGCAATGGTCTGGCAAGCTGTACCCTGCCTTTACCTAAAGTTGGCCGAGAGGCTCCAGTCTCCCCGTGACCCTAGTAGTATTAAGCAGTTTGTAAAACAAGTGATTGAGTGTAATGTACAATGCCTCCTCCTGCCTTTAACCAAGGTACTGATATTACCTTATTTAGGAAATTTTGCAATTGCTAACATTAATTGATATTCCAGAGACAGCCTCCAATCTATTTTCCATCCATTTTCTTCTGCTTATCTGAGGTCAGGTCATGGAGGTGCCAGGGAAACCCAGGCCTCACTTTCCCTAGCGACCCTTTCTAGCTTCTTTTGGGGGATCCTGGGGCATTCCCAGGCCAGACAGGATATATAATCCCTCTAATGGATTCTGGGTCTATCCCGGGGGCCTCCTCTCAGGTGGATGTGCCTGAAACACCTCCAAAGGGAGATGACCAGGAGGCATTCTGATCAGATGCCTGAACCACCTCAAGTGACTCATTTCGATGTAGAGGAGCAGCGGCTCTAACCTGACTTCCCGTCGGATGTCTGAGCCTGTCTCTATCTCAGGAGCTCAGACTGACACAGACTCTGGATTCGTTATTACCTGCTATGGTTTTTTTTTTTTTTTATTATTATATACACTATTTTATTTTCCTTATTGATATTTCTTGTGGATGGAGTATGATGATCCCTGTACAACGTTAAACTCTGAATTAAATTGTTGGAAGCTCTGAGATAATAGCCTGTGTTTTTAATGATCAAAACTGGTTTGAACAAGGCTTCAAGGTGATGCACCAAGTATTCAACCACGACGTGGCACTCAGTGTGTGGCTAAAAAAACAAACAAACCCTGAGCTTCATTCGTGCTCATGAGTCGATTCACTTGATTCCTTCGAGACAAGCGTTCAAATAGAACCGATTCATTTCCGGTTCTTTCATCGCTGCACACGAATCATTCGCGTCCGGCTGCCGTAGACCAGCTACGCGTAGGTGGTTCACCGAAGATGGCGGCTTGTAGACGTGTGCAGCTTCTTTTATTGCTTTTAGCAATCCCTGCTTACATTCGTTCCACCCAGGGAGTGAAATCCCAGAGCCTTCACGCTGATATGAATGTAGGAGATGATGCCAACGATGGTAAAAACCTCGGAGGTGCGCAAGCCGAGCAGAAGCCCGGAGCGGCGGCCTCCCAGTCCCGCCGCATCCCCGCCGGCTGGAAGCTGGCTGAGGAAGAGGCCTGTCGGGAAGACGTGACCAGACTGTGCCCCAAACATTCATGGAACAACAACCTGGCCGTGCTCGAGTGTCTGCAGGATCGGAAAGAGGTCAGGAGAGCACTGTGTAGCTGCGGGTTTTAGTCCGGGCGGGTCAGGAGGAATCCGGCGAGCTGACCGCCGTGCTATCTGCGCAGCTCCGAGCTAGCACAGCTGTCGTGGGAGGATGTTTCCACCCTGGCAGCACATTCTCCCACCTCAGTCAGATGTAGATATAGATCCGGAGGCGATCTAGTGTCTGTCGTTAAGAAATAATTAAGCAGTTACAGTAAGTTGGGGTGTCAGTTCTGTTGGTAGCGGATGCTAGCATTAACAGTGTTTGTATTAGCTTCGGTGCACACAGGACTGTTGCTAGTTGTTTACTTAGACGTGATATAATATCGAGCATTGTGCACCACTTTTTTGTTTGTTTTAAAGTGTGCTAGCCTTTTATTTAAGCAGTGGATATTTTATTTAACTGTATTCTGTTGTGTGTAGTTCAGTAAAGGGATGAAATATTAGCACCCGGAAACTTCCGCCTTCACGCCGGGGGGAAGTTAGAAAGCAACGGAAATCAGTTAGCATGAAGTTAATAACAACACAATGCTAATTCCTCCTGGAGGCTAGCACTGCTATATACATACATGTGTGTGTGTGTGTGTGTGTGTGTGTGTGTGTGTGTGTGTGTGTTAATGTGAACTAAAGGAAAGTCGTTTTGCATAATGAATCTTCATCCTTTTGTAGATTTGTTGCTTGAGTCGTTTATTTTTTTTAGGTAATCTGAAGAAAACATGAATCATTAACATCCTTTTCTGTGTTAATTTTATTCCAGGTATTTTAATGAATAGCTTTATTTAAAAAAATAAATAAATAAATAAATTACAGCTTTTGTTTTAGGGCAACAAGGTGGCATAGTGGAATGAGGTCTTGCCCCAAGTGGAGGAGTTCAAGTATCTCGTGTCTTGTTCACGAGTGAGGGAAGGATGGAGCGAGAGATCGACAGGCGGATCAGTGCGGCCTCTGCTGTAAAGCGTAGCCGGAAGGCAAAGCTCACAATTTACCAGTCGATT
The DNA here is from genome assembly GCA_039654325.1 of Tandanus tandanus. Lineage (NCBI taxonomy): Eukaryota > Metazoa > Chordata > Actinopteri > Siluriformes > Plotosidae > Tandanus > Tandanus tandanus. The sequence continues at coordinate 11,350,343 of JBCNYH010000007.1, read as the reverse complement.
TACGTTCCTACCCTCACCTATGGTCACGAGCTTTGGGTAGTGACCGAAAGAACGAGATCG
>JBCNYH010000007.1:11330752-11348351 GCA_039654325.1 Tandanus tandanus | reverse complement strand
AGAACACGCTGGAGGGACTACGTCTCTCGGCTGGTCTGGGAACACCTTGGCGTCCCCCCGGAAGAGCTGGAGGAAGTAGCTGGGGAGAGGGATGTCTGGACCTCCACTGCTTAGGCTGCTGCCCCCCGCGACCCGACCCCGGAACAAGCGGATGAAGGTGAAGATGAAGGTGGCATAGTGGATAGCACGTTCAACTCAGCAAGAAGGTCGTGGGTTTGAGTCCCAGGCTCGGCGAGGGCGTTTCTGTGTGGACTTTGTGTGTTCTTCCCGTGCTTGCATGGGTTTCCTCTGGGTACTCCGGTTTCCTCACCACAGTAGGCTAATTGGCTGCTCCAAATTGCCCCTGTGTATGTGTGTGTTTTGGACCTGCAATGGTGTGGCAAACTGTTCATGGAGTATCTCAGCTTTGCCCAGGCTGAGATAGGCTTCAGCCTCTCTGTGACCCCAGTAGGATTAAGTGGTTTGGCTAATGAGTGAGTGAGGTTTTGCTTTAAATTGGTGGAACTTAATCTGACCCCTTCCCTTCCTGTTTTAACCATGTTAACTGTGGAGTGAAGTTGTTGGCAAAGCCAGAGCTGATTCGCTGTGTTCTCTGTTTGCTCTGTATGATTTACTGAAGTCCATGATAAACTTTTTGTATTGTTTACTGTTGCAGCTTAACACTGCCAATATTCAGTGTGACTTTGGTTGAGGATACAAAACTTCTCAACACAGACTCTTCATTATACAGGACTATTTGGTTGTGTTGGAGAAATTTCTCTAGGACAGAGACGTGGGATCCCAATGCAGAAATAGTGATAGCAATATCACATTTTTAAGTAATAAAGTTCTGAGTATTTGGCTTATATCTGACTGTAAACTCCACTTGGCGATGAATCATCTATATAAAGATCACACCAAGTGGTTATTAGGTCATCACTGCAAAATTTCAGGCATGTTGTGTTAGCTTTAGGTCAGCTTGTGTTCTCCAACTTATGACCTAATTTACACTCACTTTATAAATAAATCTATCCATTTTCTAAACTGGTATCCATTGGGGGTCATGGTTGAGCTGACTTTGGGCAAGGGGTGGGGTTCACTCTGGACAGGTTGCCAACTTATTGTATGGCTAACACAGAGACGCAAACAACTGTCCAGGTTTATATTCACACTTCTGGGCAATTTAGAGTCGCCAGTTGACCTAATCTGCGTGTTTTTTGGAATGTGGGAGGAAACCAGAGGACCCTGATGAAACCATGCAGGCAAGGCGAGAACATGCAGATTTCACACAGAAAGGCCCCAGTTGACCTGCTTGCACTGAGACGACAGTGCAACCTCGTGCTACCGTGCCTCTTTAATTGAAGAAATTCAAACTGTAGCTTAGTCGTTGTATCAGATGTTTACGTGGTCGGAAGTCCATGCACACACGATAAAGAAAGAGACGGTGGTGTTGCTGACATGTGTGAAGTCTTTTCCTGTCTAAACAGAGCGCTAGTCATTTTGTGCTTATTTTCAGCGCTTTGTGAAATGGAGCTGAGTGATCTATAAAAAGACAGGGTTGCTTTAATAAGAGGCCAGGCTATAGACTGAGCGAGTAGCAGAGGCGGATTGATGTTGGAAGGATTGTGGAATGAGGGGTCGCCCTTTTTGTTAGACTTTGTCCAGTCGTGACAAGAATGTGTATTATGTTATCAAGGCAGTTGAGGGAGCGGCGCATGTTCTTTTGTTTTTGGCACTCGGCCTCATGTGCTCAGCACTGGTCATGTGATCGATCACGCAACAACAGTGATTGTCTTCTTATGCTTGGGTTAAAATGTATCCTACATGTGAAATGCTGTAGCCTGTTTCAGTATAAGAGTTACTGAAGCTGCTACATGTGCAGTCTGTTGTGAGGAGTTTCTCCTCCTTGATTGTTGTATAATTGTTAACTATTAGACGTTCTTGACTAGTATCTGCTCCAGCTCATGACGAGTGTGGGAGTGAAGTCAGTAGATTTGAACGTGAGATGAAAATCAGTGGGCAGTGAGCTGATACTCCTCGGAGTCTTTCTCTCCGTCTGATTGGGAACAAAGGAGTCTGTGGTTGTTGTTGTCGATGCTTTTGCTGCCTGTTCTGTTTGTTGAGGATCTGTTTAAGTTTGTTCTCAGTTGGCCAAAGAAAGACTCCTGTGAGGTTGGATGAAGGTTTTTGGCGTTGCCTGTTACTGTGTGTTCTGAGGATGGGTGTCCAGGGCTGGATTTCCCCTCGGCTGTATTTAGCTAAGGTGTGGTGCTTAAAAACTTAGAAACAAACACCCACGCTGCAGTTCAGGATCGAATTTATTTTTAATTCAGTGGGTGTTCGTCATTGTTCTCCGCGTGTTTCACTTGGTGCCATTTGAAGGTTTAAATGTGATTCGAAAGACAATCGGAAGCTTACGGCTGTGACTTTGTCTGCAAAAGTCTGTGTAAAAGTTCCAGTTTGTCTGGTTACGTTAATAGATGTGTTAGGTCTTTTTTTTTTTTACACTCTCTGCAACCTGTTTTGACAAAGTATTTAAGACTGCTTGGAATTTCATCTTACAATCTAAGGGGCTGTATGTAGGGGTAATCAAGTAGAAAGAAACTTTTTAACGTGCGCTCTGTCAGCCCTATAGTAGCATGCTGCCTGGTTATCCTGAACAGGTGTTGAATGAAACAAAGCCGTAGCCTCAGTGCACTTAGGAAAATCTGCAAAGTGCTCAAAGTTTTTTCAACCTGAAGTCATCTCACATTGTTGGAATTTAAACATACCTCAGTTTCTTTTTTCACACACGCACTTTTCTACACGTTGCCTGAGCCGAGCTTCAAAATAGTAGTTTAGCATAAAGCGTTGACAAACATTTTCTTTGCAAGAATAATACACTGATAGCAAGCAACCATATCATGGGCTAATAAAGTGCCGGGGTCAAGGAACAGAAACAGTGTTCCCAATGGAGGTGTTTACTGTTAAATAGCAGGACAATACCACGAAAAAATGTTATTCGAGGGGCTCAAAAATTTTCCACTCTAACAATCATTCTGTATGATTATGATTTTCTGATAATTAGCCAATTAAGTTCTATTAAATTATTTTATGTGGATCTTATGTCATGTGACCGGCAGCCATTTTGAATGTCAGACCATGTGCTTTTTAGAAAAAGCGATTCCTGCCACATAAAGTGTCATCGATATCTGTGCTAATTAGAGTTAAAACAAGACGGGATTTTGTTGCTGTTTCTCTGAAAATATTACCCAGTGGACATAAATTAATCTTTGTTGCCTTTTTGTTGTTAAAAAAATGATCTAGTTATAAAAAATGTCAACATTAATTCACACGTTACATCAGTTATGAATTATTTTGTGTCAGTAACAGTGTATGTCTGATATTATTTAACACTGAGTTACAGGAATAAAGATGTTATTCTTTACTTTGAAAAGGTAAATTTGTAGCCTGCAAAATACCATTACAAGCCACAGTATTCGACTCAAACATTCAGAGAGATATGACCTGATTTGTACATAGCAAAAACAAGTGGATTTTTATTGTTATGTCAGTTACACCATCTATTTTTAGCAACAGGTTCTTGTTGACTTTGAACAAAAGCAAGGTTTTTGTGGTGTAGCTTAAGCGCAGTCAATATATTTCAGTCAGTGGGTCAGAGAGGAGTGATTCCTAAAAATTGAATGACAAACACTGAATAAGTTAATTTCTCTCCGAATGTTACGCCAGCTATCGTGGAATTTCCCAGCAGCAAAACAAGTGACAAAATAAAAAACTTGTACATGCTCTGGCTCTCTCGCTCATGCTCGCTCTCTCTCTCCCTCTCTTGCTAAAACGTTAGTGCTGGTGGTAGAGATTTTTCTGCTGCCTCTCAGTGCTTTAATAATTAATGATTGATTAATCCATGAAGAAATGTAGCACCTCCGCCAAGGAAATTATATTTCAGCCTCTTTTTGTGTGTTAGATTTTTTTTTTTGTGTGTTTGATTATGCAAAAGTTTGGAATGGATTTTCATTAAATTTCTATCAAAGACTCCATTTGACTTTGGAGATGATTCTGATCAAAATCTGGATCCAGAAATTTTTTAGAGGGTTTAAAAAAAATTTTTTTTTAATATCGTGTGATTTTTGACATTTCAGTTCTATGGTGGATTGCTGGGCTTGGTGGAGGTTTGCACTCCCTGAGTGCTCTTATCTTATAGATGCTTTAGAAGTGTTAATATTAACCTGTTGCCTCAGAGAAAGCCACCTGATCACTAAATCCCTCCCTATCATTGAAAAATGCATGATAACAGTTTAATATAAAGATTTAGCCACTGCCTAAAAGCGGAGCTCCAAAAAAAATGAACTTCTCCTGATAGATTTCACTGAGAATTTGTTTTGATGACGCCGTCGATGACGTAATGTCATGTAACCATCGCATTATGGCCGCCCCCTCCTCAAAGTTTTGATATTTTCTGAAAGTGCTAAGCTATTGATAAGATTTCATTAGTGGAAACCCAATATCACCAGATATTTACTTCCATATGCACGCCAGAAGTGTCATGCGCTTCCTCAGTGCGATTGGGCTAACAGCCTTTCTATTCAAATGAGTAATGCATTTTGCAGCAGTAACAGTTTATTTTGCCAGTTAAAAAATCTAAGTTACCTTCTGCATAAGGCACATAGAATTCTGTTTACGTTGTTCAAGTACATTTCATTTTATTTGAAAAGTCTATTTTATTTTATTTTATGGCTTGAGACATGTAACAGTTTGGAGGGGAAGATAGAGTAGAAGTTACCATCACTCAGACAGTGCAATCCCCCAAGGATTTATAACTTTTTGTTGTTGTTTTTCTCAAAGAAGGTTGTAATAACAATGGCATGCCTTGACATGTACTATGTATGCAGATTTTTATTACGGTTGGGTTTAATTACACTTTAAAATTATTTCTAATTACACAGAAGAATTCCTGCTCAGAGTCGGTATGATTTACACATGCGTTGAAGTCTCTGTTAAAAAAAAAAGAACCATATCCTCACACTAGTACAAGTTGGTTATGCTGTGTACTCGATTTCTACCCGTAATGTTCTCTGCCTAAATATATTGTCGGTTCTTACCAGCATCACAGTTATCTAATGGAAAAAAACTTTTGGAAAGTTCCTGTCTATGTAAATGTAATGATTATCATAATATTACTTTACGTTAGTACATTAGTACAATTTTACTCATGTAAAAAAAATCTAGAAAGCCTAGTAGCTGGTTACTAATAATAATAAGTTGTGATAACATTGATGTGTATGGAGGGCCTGGGCAGCGGGGCGATGGGATAATAGTGATGACTGATGTGACTTGATAGCAAAAGTTATACTTACCTACACTATATTTGGATATGGGATAATAGAGCTAGTTGTTTTTGCCTGGTGAAGAGATTCTTGGAGTACATAATACATCTTGGAGTACAATCTTATTTACAAAAAAGTGTTCACAGCACAGTGTAGCCATAACATTGTTACCACAAAACACTGGGTGCAGTGCAGAGCAGAATCAGGCTCCAGATTAATAGGATACAGTAATTCTGGATTGCTGTAGGTTTGTCCATTTTGAGCTAGAGAAGATCCAGTCTCGGTTTCGTAAACAGCTCCAGTGGGAAGAGAATGCAAGAAATCGGTGCATGTGATCTGGAGCAGGGAGGAAACCAGGGATGGGCTTGTGCAGACTGACCTCGTTATTAGCAGCCAGAGCGTTTGGAGAAAACGGCGCTTTCAGCAGCTCTTCTGCGACACTCGTGTGGTGATGCCTGCAGTTTGGGAGTGTGCCATAATAAAGGGTTGAATAGTGCTTGGTTTTTGCCTTAGCCTGGCTGCTGTTAAAGTAAAAAATATGGGTCGTGCCATGGTGACGCATGTGGTCAACAGTGAGTTTTTCAGTGGTTGATGCTGATGTTGATGTATAGAGATTCAGGCACTGTCTAAAAGCGGAGCTCCCGAATGAGTTCTCTTATTTGACAAGATTTTCAAATCCCAGACACGTATCCTTCGTATATCAAGAATCATTCATTTTTCAGTTTGTTGTTTTACCAGTCAAGCATGCTTTACTTGCGTTAGGCTTGCTTGCATTTTCTGTCAATTCATACTTCCTGTCGAACTAAGCATTTCCCTCCTCACACTTTTTTCTCTTTTATACGAACAATAGTATAGTAGCAGTGTGCAGAACGGCAAATGGATGAAACCCAGAGTTTGTTGGAAGGATTGCACTTTAACTGTGTTTTAATTTGTAATCACACACACATAGTGTGTACGTGTGCTGTCCTGGGCAGTTAGCTAACTTTTTACTAATGTTTGTTATAAGCAAACCCTTTCATCTAAAATGACAGGTTTGGCTGCAGTGTAGTAGGAGAGGATTATTTTTTCCCCTATGCACCCCATGCTACCACCTTATAAATTTATCCCACATATAAGAATATAGATCCTTTCTTAAATCCCATCCTCATCTGACAAACTTTCATACTTTAAACCAAAAGACCCAATTTGTGAAATATGTGTTGTCCTGTACGGTAAAGATCTCACCAACACTACTGTAGTGGATATGGAAGTGGAATTTTGCAGAGCAAACCCAGAAGGGAGGAGTGAACTCACACTGAAACTTCCCAATGAGGTTATAGTAAACATAAGCACTCTTGGAGCAATGTTGGCCCTGTCAAATGAGCGAATTGGTACCATCTGTGTAATGTTTGTACTAACTGTTGTATCATAAACGGTGCATCATGCATTTAGTTTTGTTTTTTTAATAATGCATTGACAACTTGAAGTTACTGACACTGGAATTATCTTTGCTTAGTCAGATTAGAAAGGCCTCTTTACTGCACCGAAGGCTCCTGTTCATGATCTAACATCTGCTTTTATGTCTTCCATCCTTTAGGAAATGGAGCTTGCAGTCAGCTGTAACCATGTGAGTATCAGGTCTCAGTGTTTTCTTATGCGTCATGTTTTTAATAATGTTCCAGATCCGATTTTAAATCGTCTTGCGGTGGGGCTATATGTCATTAGCGGGTGTAAATAAAGCCTTGTGTGAATCCTTGTGCTTGTATTCGTAAGCTGTTGAATTAAATTATTAAATTTTTTTTAGCTGCTATGGAATTACAAGCTAAACCTGACAACAGACCCGAAGTTTGAGTCCGTGGCCATTGAGGTGTGCAAGAGCACCATTAGTGATGTAAGTACCCTCATGTCAGATCGCTCCGGCAGATTGTGCCTTTGAGTGTGAAGCATAACAGTGTTGAACATTTAAACGTAGATTTGGTCCTAAAAACTCACACTTTAGACTTTTTAGGTTCGTTGTAGGCAAGATTTAGTCAATGGATTTTAGTTTAAATTGTGGTTAATGTTAGTCATATTTGTCTCATGGTAGTGTGGTAGATTTTTTTATTTTGATATACTGTATTAATCCCGCAAGGGGAATTTTGGCTCTGTGTTTAACCCATCCAAAGTGAGCGCACATACACGTAATCAGTTAGCACACATACTCAGAGCAGTGCGCAACCACGTTGTGCTGCCTGGACAGCAGTCGGGGGTTAGATGACTTGCTCAGGGTGGAGGAAGGGGAACGTGCTGCTCATGTCCTGCCAGTTCGGAAATCAAACCAGTGACCATTTGGTCCTAAACTGGTTCTCTAACCATTAGGCCACGGCTGCCTGCGATTCTTTTTGCAGAAGGATATTTCTCCGGTATTTTGAAGATATCCCTTGGACCCATTTTTAAAGGTTGATGGAGTTTAGTATAGGTTTGATTTTCTTTTAATTGTGTAAATTGCTGAATCTTACACTAAAGGTTTGGTCCTGATACCCCTTGACCCCCACATCAGTGGTCTTACTTGTAATGAATACCCATGTCTAACAAGCAGTCAATTAATTAATTTATTTATTTATTTTGATTTGTCATTACAGTATTGAAGTATTCAATGGAACAACCCATGAGAATTTTATTGGAAAAATAAAATGAAGTAGATTTAGGATGTAATTATGTTAAATATTGTATACTCTTTTGTGGTTACAGTTGAAAGAGTGTGCATCAGAGGAAAGGGGAAAGGGTTATTTAGTGTCATGTTTGGTAGACCACCGTACCAACATCACTGAATACCAGTGCAGCCAGTACATCACAAAGATGGCTACCATCATCTTCAGCGATTACCAGCTTGTGTGCGGATTTGTGGACAGCTGCAAGGACGACATCAATGCGCTACGCTGTGGGAGTGTTCGCACTGGCGAGAAGGTGAGCCAGGACATTCTGATGCTAAATGTCACTGTTAACAGAGATTAAATAAATGTCTTGGATTCAAGCCTTGATGTTCTCCACTGGCTACATATCAATTTTTTTTCATCTTAATAGCAGTAATGACTCATAAGCTGATTACCCAAGAATTACAGCGTTATTTTCTAGTTTTATATTCATGTCGTAATGTTTGATGTGAATAGAAGTAATTAGTGCACTATGGAATAAAGATATACCAGCAAAGGGCACAGAATCCAATTAAAGCCGGTTATGGTCTTGTATAGCTATTTTTTTTCTATGTGTTTTCATGTTTCAGAGCAGAGGCTCACATACGATTTGCTTTGTCAAGCAGTATATTTGAAGTTAGTTATGCTTTACCTCCCCCACCCCTCTTTTTTTCTTTTTCTTTTATAGGATATACACTCTCAGGGCGAGGTGATTGCATGTCTGGAGAAAGGGCTGGTGAGGGAGGTAGAAGAACAGCCAGGGCATTATGCAATCAAAGATGATTGTAAGAAGTCCATCATGCGTGTGGCTGAGCTGTCGTCTGATGACTTTCACCTCGACAGGCACCTCTACTTTGCATGCCGAGATGATCGCGAGCGCTTCTGTGAAAATGTACATCTGTGACTTTGCATAGTGACTTTGTGCATTTCATTGGAAGAATGGAATAGTCATCATTTTGTTTTGGTGTTTTAGATTCCAGCAGGTGATGGCAGGGTCTATAAATGTCTGTTCAACCACAAATTTGAAGAGTCCATGTCTACAAAGGTATTTAAAACAATTTTCTGTGAGATTATTCACCTTTATATAAACTGTAGTAAGAAATCTACAGTATGTGTGTGTCCAGTTTATTAATTTGTAATTCCTTATGATGCACAGTGTAAGGAAGCTCTCTCCACCAGACAAAAGCTGATAGTACAGGATTACAAGGTGAGCTACTCACTGGCTAAGGCCTGCAAACAGGACCTGCGGAAATATCGCTGCAATGTGGACACCACGCTGCCCCGAGGCAGAGAGGCCAAGCTGTCTTACCTGCTGCTGTGCCTTGAATCCGCTGTACACAGAGGTAGGGGTGAAGAGAAGCGTATGTTCTACAGGCACATGAAAAATCTTTCCAAATTGTTTCCCCACAGGCAGTCTATCTGTTGTAGGATAGAGGTGCAACATTAGCTAATATTCCTTACTGCAACATTATCTTTTTTTTGGTCATAACAGAAAATAAGGACTGTTTCAACAGACACCCTCCACATACTTCCATCCGTTATTTACAATGGTGTAGTTATTAAGTGATAAATCCACTAGAGGGCAGTTTAGAGTTCAAAGTTTTTGACAACAAACACAAACAAGAGCACTCAGAGCACAAACCTCTGCCATGCTATAAACATTAATTTCATATCACTCCCTGCTGGGCATGATGTACTACCAAACCTAAAGAAACGTGATTTTCTGTTTTAAATTTTAAATTGCTGCTTAATTTGCAGTCTTAATTTTCAGATCTTGAATATACATAGCATATTTAATTCAAATATGATATTTTTTCACAAAGATATGAGATGTAACTATATAAGATTTTTTTTTTAAAACTGCACCCATTATAAGAGCTAGAGATTTTTTTTTTGTCATTTGTACTTTTTTTTTTTTTTTTTTTTTCTTTTCTTTTTTCTTTTTTTTTTTTTTTTGTCGTCATCAGTGCATGGATTCTTACTACAATTTAATTTGAACCTCTTTGGGTGATCACATACCCATCATAAAAATTTCAGATTGATCTGCCAAAAAGTGTGGACAGGAAGTTGCTAACAGACAAACAAATAACCCCACACCGATGAAAACAGAGCAAATGGATTTCATACAGACTGACTTTTTTTTTTTCTCCCATTCAACTTGCATTTAATTCACCTCCAGTCTCCTTCCAGCTATCTTGAATTAAATCTTTGTCCCTGTGCCCAAGCGAAGTAACGTCATATAGATAAAACCTTCCTTTGAAAAATCCATTATTACAGTTTCTTCCATGTGACTCTCTTGAACTATTGCTACACGACATCCACGATTGCCGGTGGTACTGCTCTGTTCTATCCGCATCTGGAAGCTTTCCAAAAAAGTGCACAAATATAAACTAAATGAACACAGAGCACAGATAGAAGGCCTGGTCTGTATTCATATCCGTCTATAACGTTGAGCATAAATGTGACTTTTGTCAATATAACATTTGTTAGATACATCTCCCAACATTAGCATGAAGGTGGTTAATATAACATGTCTGTGTTGAAATAGATTCCTGAGTACCCGATCATGGTATGAGATGCAGTCTTATCTTTTCTCTACATCAGGACGCACTGTGAGTGGCGAGTGCCAGGGTGAGATGTTGGACTACCGACGCATGCTGATGGAGGATTATTCTCTGAGTCCTGAGATTGTGCTGCACTGCCGTGGAGAGATTGACACACACTGCTCGGGTCTGCATCACAAAGGCCGAACCCTCCACTGCCTCATGAGAGTATCCCGTGACAAGGGCATTGTAGACAATCTCTGTCAGAAATCTGTGAGTTGACTTTAGATGGTTAATGACTGCTCTATGACTGCTATCCTGGTGGGTGTAGTGGTGGCTCAGGGGGTAAGGCTCTCAATTACTGCTCAGAAGGTCAGGGGTTCAAATCCCATTACCACCAAGATGCCACTGATAAGCCCTTGAGCAAGGAACTTAACCCTCAACTGCTCAGATGTATAAAGCAGATAAAAATGTAGGTCACCTGGATAAGGGAATCTGCTAAATGCGGTAAATGTACATTTTAGTCCTTACTCCATGCTTTTCTGCATGGCACTCTCAACAAAATAGAAGGCATGAACTACTCCTTTTTCTGTGATGCTTTCCCTATTCATGCCCACTGCTTGACCACACCCTCCCTACCTACTAGTGGGTCTAGTAGAATTAGGTACTTTATATGTGAGTTGGGTGTAAATGTGTATAATAAAGATTTTTGTATTAATTGTCTTCAGCTCCAGACTTTGATCCAGGAGACAGATCCCGGGGCAGATTACCGGATTGACCGAGCTCTCAATGAGGCCTGTGAGTCAGTCATCCAGACCGCCTGCAAACACATCCGTAATGGAGACCCCATGTGAGTCAGCCTCATTTTATTACTCGCTTGATGGCGACTGCAGTTGTTGTTGTTGGGAAAAGATGGTCATGATGTGATTTTCGTGTAGGATCCTGTCTTGTTTAATGGAGCATCTTTACACTGATAAGATGGTGGAAGACTGTGAGCACAGGTTGCTAGAGCTGCAGTACTTCATCTCCAGAGACTGGAAGTGAGTGAACAGTGTCATGTGGAATTTATTGTTTTTTGTGTTTTGTTTTGTGTGATCCCACATAATGTTTTACTACCATGCAACTCATTACCAAAAAAAAAAAAAAAGGCTGTTTGTGTGTGTGTTTGAGTCTTTTAATTTTAATTTTTTATTTATTTATTTTTTTTTAGACATCCTCTCATGAATTGTATTTATTTTTTTCTTTTCTGTTTCGCTCATAGGCTGGACCCGATCCTCTATAGGAAGTGTCAGAATGATGCTGCACGTATTTGCCACACTCATGGCTGGAACGAGACGAGTGAATTCATGCCTCCAGGAGCGGTGTTTTCCTGCCTGTACCGCCATGCTTACCGCACTGAGGAGCAGGGTCGACGGGTGAGACTGCCTTTGCACGCACGCACGCGCACAAACACCACTTAGCAGATGCAACACTTGTTAATATCCAACAAACCTTAAAAAGGTAATGTTTATTGGTTTTAAGCTTACTTTACACTGCATGGCAGGCACTGGGCATTACGTTTATAATTTACAGTATTTCAATTTCCAAAGCGTAATTTCAGAATGGAGCAGCAGGTTCGTGCCCCACTAAAAACTGCAGTAGTGACTGAAATGACAGTTCATCCACAAAGCAGCAGATGGCAAAATACCTGTCAGTAAATCTCTAGATGTATTAATTGTAATATAGCCTGAACATTGTGGTAATTTATAAGTTTAATTTAAAGTTGCTGTTTTACACCTGTTTATCCTTACGTAGCTGATGCCAAGTAAAAAGTAAATCTGTTTAGCATATCTGTTATGGTGACTACCAATTTGCTTGGTACAGCAGCATTAATCGTGCTCACAAACCTGAACCTGATAGCTCATTACACATAGATACTTCACCGGACACACGCAAAAAGGACACGTTTCTCATTTATGCACTAAAAAATAAACCTGTAATGCGGTTTGTCCTATCATGCGTAATGCAGTACACAAATTAAGTTATGTTTCATTGGGGGAAGCGACTATAAAACTTTGCTTAAACTATCTGATATTAGGCCAATTCACTTCAAGTGTGTAGCTAGTTTGAAAGTATACCTGTGTGTTGGAGTCTACATGTTGATGTGTGTGTTTAAGCACTGAAAAATAAACATGAAGCATAAAGATATTCTCCCATCTCACTTTTACGGCTGTAACATGCACATAGAGCACTTTTAGTGTAAATTGCGACCTTAGGCAGACAAATAAAAACTTTCATTCATTTTCTAAGCCACTTAATCCTAATTAGGGCTGTCGCCCATCTCGGCTGACTCTGGGTACACTCTGGGGTACACTCTGAACAGCTCACCAGACAGGGCCAACACGCGCATCTATTCACACTAGGTGCAATTTGGAACAGCCAATTAGCCTAATGTGCATCTTTTTGGACTGGGAGGAAATCCACACAAACACGGGGAGAACATGCAAACTCCAACCCAGGCCTTCATGCTGTGAGGCAGACGTGCTAACTACCTTAGAAACAACCATTCATTTATTTGCTGAACCGCTTAAATCTACTAGCGGTGCTGTCGACTCTGAGTGAAGGCAGGGTACACCCTGAACAGCTTGCTAGTCTTTCACAGATCCAACATACACACAACCATTCACACTTGCACCCAGGGGCAATTTGGAACACTCAGTTATCCTAATGTGCACGTCTTTGGACCATGGGAAGAAACCAGAGTACCCGAAGGAAACCCACACAAGCATGGGGAGAACACGCACACAGAAATGCCTTCACCGAGCTTGGGACTCAAACTCAGGACCTTCTTACTGTGAGGTGGATGTGCTAATGACTACACCCCTGTGCTGTCCACCTTAAAAACTCTTTTGGTGTAAATTGTCCTTTAAGACATAGGACATGGAAAAAGACCTGTGAAATTGACAGTAATAATAGCTTTTGCTTGTAGTATGAAGTTAAGACTGCTGGTTACAGTTATAGTGTAACTGAGTTTATCTAAGCTAACCTTAAATTTAAATCACAGGAGCCCACTGACAGCACCAGTCCTGATACTGTAAGTACTGGATTCTTGTAGGTGCTCACAAATACACCAAATTATGCATGCGATGATAAACAAATGAAAGGGTGAAACTGGTGTAATACCTTTTAATCTCAGTGGTTTGTCTTTGTCCTTGTGTTTGATGATTTCTTTTTTTCTCATGATATCAGTGTGAGGAGCTGCGACACTACAGGATCCGTAGTAGTTATTTTGTGAAGACTGTAATTTTCAAGAAACTTTTCAATTTCAAATTGTAATTTTCAAGTGATTTTGAATTGTGTGGGAAGTGGGATTCTTCTTGCTAATTGAATATTTAAATGTCCTGGGTTATTTTGGTCCAGGCTAGATATGTAATTGTTTCTCTTATTTTTGTTTTTAAAGGAAAATGTGTGTCATTCTAGTTTCGAGTAAGTTAATGTGGTATGTAATTGTTCATTTCTGTGTGACTAATAGTCGTAAAATTTTGTTTTACTATAGTTATCACGCGACTGTAAGACAGAAGTGCAACGCATCCTCCATCAGAGGGCTTTGGATGTAAAGCTGGACCCAGATCTACAGAAACGGTGTATGACTGACCTGGGCAAGTGGTGCAGTGAGAAAACAGAGCCTGGACAGGTTAGTTAGCAGGAAAATAAGCTTAAAAGGAAATCAAACCCAAACTTGATAAAAGCTTGCATACTTAATTATTGTCTTTTCCTTGAAATCACGTTGTTTCATGATCCTTTTGTTATGTACAGAGTAGTACTAACCCTGCACACAGGGAGGCGTCACTGTAATGCGAAAAGTCACCTGTTTCCTCTGGTAACACATAACTAATTTGCATATGAATAAATGGCGCTGTATTTTTTTTCTTTTATACGGTTGAGCGCACACTATTTTGATGTATGTAAACGGAAGCAAGAATAATTTGTTTGTGTGTAATTTTATTTCATCAGAAGTTCACTAGTGAATATCTGATTTCTTAGTTTATTATCTGTATTCAGTGGAACTCGGTCTTCAAACTTAATTCGTTCTTAAATGTTCTAAAACAGATTTGTTCGTAAACCGAAACACATTTTTCCATAGGAAACTATGTATAATGGATTAATCCGTTCCTGACCTCCCCCTTACTCCACAATCGTACTATATAACATACCAACTAAATAAAGAATAAAATTTTAGGTAAGAAAAGACAATTTTATTCCTTACCTGAACCAACTGAATAAATAATAGTTTTAAATAAGAAAGAAAGTTTCATTCACCAGACACGAACACCAATTTCATACTTTCATATGATTTCTTTCTTCACCTCTATCATTTGTTCTCACTACTTTCCTTTTCGCCTTTACACTTTTAATAGATTTCCCAGGTCCCATAGTGGCTTATCGATGGAAAAAAATATAAGAAATAATATACAACACAAGAAATATCACCAAAATCTGAGTGGGCATTCTGTGAGTAAGCGCTGTGTGATGAGACTAACGCACATGCAGCTGGGGGCTGCCAGATTGTTCGACAACTTAGCGTTTGTGCTGCAAGCGAGTGCAATTATGGCTTCGAAATTTTGTTCGTGAACCGATTTGTACGAAAAGGGAGCTATTTGAAAACCAAGGTTCCACTGTACTGTTATTGCCATTGATTTGCCTTATATGAACTGATGGATTTACATCCTACTGTATTCTCATGATTTTCATGCACTCACGAGAATGATAGGCAGCCTTTTCAAGCTGGCTAATGCAAACTATCGAACATATTTTAGTAGATAGCAACTTTAAAAATGTAAGTAAAAACCACCTGATAATGAAAATATACATATGTTCATGTGTAACAGGAGACGTTGGAAGGCTTGCCTTTCATTTCACTTTAAGTAGCTAAAAATAAGTTGGTTGCCTGGTTACAGTTATGTTCCAAATCATCTTTCAAATTATTATGCGAAGTAATAGATGTAGCCCCATCTGAGAGTATTGGAACAGCAAAGCCAATTTTTTTTTGTTAGCTTTGTTCTTTTTGTTTGATTCAAACCATAAATCATGAAGATTAAAGAACAGTCTTTGAAGGTAGAAAATCTATCAGAGCCATGACACAAGCATTGGATATAGCCACTACAACAATTTGGAATGTCCTGAAAAAGAGAAACCACTTTAGTACCAACAGACTAGACATAGAACAAGTCCGCCAAGGAAAACAAAAGTTCCTAACACAAACTGTGCAGAAAATTCCCAAAACAACTGTGAGTTTTCACAAGTTGGAGATGGGGAGATCACAATCCACTGTTTTGAAGAAGCAGGAAAATGAAGTTCATGGCGCAAGGTACAAGCCAACCATCAACAGTACGAATCAGAAGGACAGTGTGGAATTCACTAAGAAATGCAAAGATGAGCCACAGGCATTCTAGACCTGGGATAATGGAAAGGTCAAAAAGTGATGAGGGGAAAAAAAGTCTGTTCATGAGCCACAGAATGCAAGCTCATGGGTTATACACAGTGGGAGATGGAGTCATGGCTTCGACTTGCAGGGCTGCTTCTGGAACAGGTTCACTAATCTTTATTAATGATTATAAATGATGTAATTCATTATGGTAACAGCAGAATGAATTATGAAGGCTACAGAAACATTCTGTCTGCCAGTATAGCGGAAATAAATATTTGATCTTGGTGTTCCAATAGTGCTTGTGTTAACATTACGTGACATTATTAAGCACTGATATGTTTTCCCAAAAGGAACAAGAGATTATTTCAAAATGAACCCCAACATTACTAGCCTAATATCTAATTGTATGTCAACATAGGCTCGTCATTTAGATTGTTCTATTTTTTACCTCCACCCAAAAGGGAGTTTTGACAGGGGTATTGTAATCACCAGTGATTGTGAGTAAGTTTGCTAATTTGTGAATAAAATCCTAACCACATCCATGAACAGTTTCTTTTCACCAACCTAGGTGGGGAATCTGCACTACCTAAGTCCCAGAGATTATTTAATTTTGAAATGTCTTGTTTAAAGGAAGGTCAGGGCAAGGTCACAAAGTTTTGGGGATGGAGTGCTTATAACTTCAATACGAGTGCTGATAGACATACCATTAATATGGAGCAGGAAGTCCCATGACCTTATCTGATTTGCTGGCTTCATACCAGGTGTAATTACCTTGCATTACTTGTCTTATATGCATGGTTCATATTTTATGCAGGTCACAACACATTGGTTGTTTCTCAGCTCACACTCTAAACTTCCTCATTTCCTTACTTCAGTCACTAACCATTCAGCCTGTTACCAGGAAAACAAATTCTATCTACTATCAGTGTCTCTGTTCTGTTTTCCTTTGTCATGATAGCAGAATGAGGAGCTGAGGTATGAGGGAAAACAAGTAAAACACAGCTAGTTCAGGAGCTGGGAGTGTGCACCATTGTGGTCCATCTGAGAATTTGTTTGGCCAACACCCTCCTAGTACATGCAATTCTATTCAGTTTTATTTGTATAGCGCTTTTTACAATTAACATTGTCGCAAAGCAGTTTTACATAGTAAAAGGAATTTAAAAGGAATTTAAACATTTTTCTACAACCCCTACATATCCTTAACGAGCAAGCCCGTGAAAGGGAAACCCATCCTCATTTGGGTGAAACCATAAAAGCACAAACCATACAAGAGAAACTTCATTATAGTCCGATTGGTTATAGCACAGCTGTAAGTTCTAAATAATTGTGGCGAAAGAGTTTATATCACCAGCAGTGAGAAGTCATCGTTACAGTCTCTGAGTGCACATCTAAGTCCATATGGATCTTCATCAGCAGGAGCGATGAAGCACACCAGGACAGACCACAGGACTCAGAAAGCAGAAGGATCGGGATCATAGGCATCCCAGAAGAAGCATATGTACCTCAGCAAAAACAGAGAAAGGGAGAGAGAGGTTGTTAGGTGTGCTCGTAACAGTGTAATGGTAAAAGAAGAGTTTATTAGTGCTGGGTGCAAGCAGGGACTCCGGCATGACTGACCATGGCAGCATAACTAAAAAGAGAGAAACCAGAAGGAAGGCAGACATGAGGGCACCCTGTAACGTTGGGCAATCAGCC
>JBCNYH010000007.1:11316334-11327101 GCA_039654325.1 Tandanus tandanus | reverse complement strand
TATATATATAATTTTTTTTTTTTTTTTTTTCAGAGGCATGGCTTCAAACATCGAGACATTAATTAAGAACGGAAAGAAACAGCCCACAAAAACCTCATGGGGAGCTGCGAGTTTAGGCAGTGCTTAAATCTTTGTCGCATTATTTAAATTGATTCACAACGTTTGTTTTCTCCTATATAGCAAGATTTAAACTGTCTGATTAATGTTTTTTGTGCCTCCTTTGTCAGCAATGATCTTTGTACTTATATACTACATTATGACAAAACAAAATTAAATATGTTAAAGTTCTTCCAGCTGTTTACACTGAGTCATACATCAGTGCTCAGTGTTGTACAGATTTATAACCAGTTCCTGTTTGAGCTGGGTTCAGAGAGGGCATCCTTTGTGTTTGACGACTTCATTACTCCCTGTTGCTCTCCGCTTCCTCCTCAGATCCAAATGAAAGACTTCCGATTTTCTTACAAGTTCAAGATGGCCTGCAAGGAGGATGTTCTCAAGCTCTGCCCTAACATAAAAAAAAAGTGAGTGTCGCATTAATGGCTCCTTAGTAATTTTATGTTTAATAACAAATTGTTTGCTAATGCAGTCGTCTTTTATACTGGGAGTAGTTTTAGCATAGTTTAATCCAGATTGAAGAAGGATAATCAGTGTATGGTGGAATAAACCTATTTGTGTGTGCAGAGTGGATGTGGTCATCTGTCTGAGTACCATGGTCAGGAATGATACATTGCAGGAGGTGAAAGATCAGCGCGTTTCGATGAAGTGCCGCAGGCAGCTCAGAGTGGAGGAGCTGGAGATGGTTGGTTTATTCTCAAGTCTGGGAATTCACATATGTTTGTACTCTACAGCACTGTGTGTAAATACTGTAGTGTAACTGTCGCGTTGTACTTTGTTTCAGTCGGAAGATATTCGCCTGGACCCAGATGTGTATGAGAACTGTAAGCAGGACATTAAGGATCACTGTCAGAACGTGGTTTTCGGCAATGCTCAGGTACATAAATAAATAAAAGTACATAACATTCATACTGTGGAGGAGGAGGTTGTGTTAAACCAGGGGTGTCAAATTCATTTTCACTGAGGGTCACATCACAAAATTAAGTCACCAAGGGCCGAATACTCACTGAACATCCATTTCATAAAGGGCATGAAATGACATCTGCTTGGCAAAATGATTAGTTTAGGTATTTGTCCTATTGTCACTCTCCTTTTTTGACGACGTTTGACTGATTAGCTAGCTTGCAATCTTTCGAGTCATAAATGACTTGCTATTTATTTGAAATAGGTTTCTGCCACCTAGTGGAATGATGATGAATTGCGTTTCATGGTAGTGGTTGATGCAAATAATGCATGATAATCATATTCTTAAAACATTATTGAGCCTTGAGTTTGTTACCTGTGTGTTAAACAGTATGTGATTTTGAACTGGATAGGTTAAATAAAACATAAAATATGTGCAGGTGATTGAGTGTCTGAAGGACAATAAGAAGCATCTGACACAGCGCTGTCACCAGAAAATCTTTAAACTGCAGGAGACCGAGATGGTCGACCCTGAACTTGACTTTCAGCTCATGAGAGTGTGTAAACAGATGATCAGGGTGAGTGATGGTAAAACGATAGTTCCTTCACTTTATAGATGTTCGGTTTAGTAGTAAATATTACACTATAACATGCTTTTTGGTGTTGTAGCGTTTCTGCTCTGAATCGGACACTAAGAGCATGTTCCAGTGCCTGAAACAAAACAAGAACAGTGAACTTATGGACCCTAAATGCAAACAGATGATTACCAAGAGACAGATCACCCAGAACACAGGTATAGCCTGATGGGCATACTTGTACACCTTTTTTTTTTTTTTTTTTTTTTTCTCTTCATTGTTTTTATCCATGCCAAAAAACAATGTAGGCTGTGCTACTCTCTAGATATTTCTGTGTGATTATGATTACACTGTATTTAAGTGAATTTTATTTCCTTTACACGTCCAGATTATAGACTGAACCCTGTACTTAGGAAGGCCTGTAAGGCTGACATTCCCAAGTTCTGTCAGCACATTCTGAACAAAGCGAAAGATGACACTGAGTTAGAGGGCCAAGTCATCTCCTGCCTCAAACT
Source organism: Tandanus tandanus (assembly GCA_039654325.1). Lineage (NCBI taxonomy): Eukaryota > Metazoa > Chordata > Actinopteri > Siluriformes > Plotosidae > Tandanus > Tandanus tandanus. The sequence goes on along the minus strand of JBCNYH010000007.1, from coordinate 11,324,994 downwards.
CAAATATGCTGACCAGGTCTGTTCTAGTGCACTCCCGTCTGCTGTTCTACTTTGCAGTTCAATACAGTAGAGTTGATTTATGACCCGCTCTGAGTTTGTAACCGTCGTTAAACTGTGTGTGCAGCGTCTCTCTTCTGACTGTGAGGACCAGATCCGAGTGATTCTGCAGGAGTCTGCTTTGGACTACAGATTGGACCCTCAGTTACAGATGCAGTGCTCCGAGGAGGTCCATTACTTCCCCAGCTTTCTCCATTCATCTCCATTTTGTGTAGTACTTGGTGATACAGTGTCATGTATTTGTGTCTCAGATCCCACGGCTGTGTGCAGAGGAGGTAGCGGCCCAGGAACAGACAGGTCAGGTGGAGGAGTGTCTTAAAGTCAATCTGCTCAAGCTCAAAAATGAGGCCTGCAAAAAGGTGCATTACCGCATGTCCCACCGTAAGATTGTCTAAAATTCTCCTCAACCATGTAGTCTGATATTAATTTGTGCATGTTTTGTGTGTGTGTTTAGGAAGTGCTGAACATCCTCAAAGAGAGTAAGGCAGACATTTTTGTGGATCCAGTGTTGCACACAGCATGTGCACTTGACCTTAAACATCAGTGTGCTGCTATTCCACCTGGCAGAGGAAGACGTGAGTACTTAACCCCAGAACCACTTTATTCCTGAAGAGGTTTCAGAAGGTATTAACTTCAGTGTGTGTTCCTCAGAGATGTCTTGTCTGATGGAGGCTCTTCAGGATAAGAGAGTGAGACTTCAGCCTGAGTGTAAGAAGAGATTGCAAGACCGTATAGACATGTGGAGCTATGCTGCCAAGGTAACACACAGACAAACAGAGTGATATATGATATCCAGCTTTATTAGAATTTGAGGTTAAGTCCAGATTTTTGACCTTTTAAAAAGATGACGTAATAGTTTTGTTAATAATAATAAAGAATCGTAACACATTAGTTCAGGTGGAGAAGCATCTTCGCTTCAAGGAAGAATTGCATACAAACCAAATGCATTGTAGAATGAAATATGAAGGCAGATCATTGCTGATTTGGGATTGTTTCATGGCTGCTGTTCCAGGGACTTTAGGGAATGGAGGCCCAAAAGGAGGGAAAAGGCTGCAGTACAAAAAAAAGAAAAGAAACAGCAATAAGCCTGCAATGAAATCAAAGAAATCGACTCAGTTATCTTGCAAAGAGCTAATTTTGGTTGTTTTGTTTTGGTTTTTTTCCCATTGTTTTTGATACTAGAAATCTGCGTTAATGTTAAAAATGTTAGTATGATTCTTTCAATGTATTTGAATAATTTCATGTTATTTTTAATATAGAGTGGTTTTTAAAGTCCATTGGTTCTTAACTTTCTAACTCATTTTCCTTCTAAATTCCCTGCACTAAATTGGCCATATCCCAGCAACCAGATATGCTTCATGAATGATTTTTGTACCAAATTGGAGCTTATTGAGTCAGAAATAACTCATATACATAACTCATATACCCCAAAATGCAACTTAATACCTGATTTGATGTGATGGGCACCTGCAAGATCCATGTTCAAGTGTCTCTGACCATGTTAGACATTTAGGAAGAGCCTCGGTGTTGCTGCTTGTCACCAGATGTGAATTGTTGAGTGTGCCAATAATTCTGAACCTGGCATTCAATGGAAATATGTGACCCACTCCAGCATAATCCGGATTAAGTTGCAAGGTAGTGTTTTGAGTAAGAGCCAAAGTAAGTTGAGAATGGCTTACGTGGACGGAAATGCGATATCGCCAAAAATACATCCTTCAGAGTGTAATCTTCCACATGACCAAATTCAAATATCCAAAATAACAATCTATCCATGATAAAATGCTTGTTTAAAAAAAGGGTTTCTTGTCCAAGTTGTTGTAAAACGATGGAAATATCCACTTATTTTGCCGATTTTCAATCCGCTTTTGTGATTGCTCAGGGTATTTCCTTATTATTCATATTCACTACCAGAATACTCTCCCTACTTACAGAATCCCAGAAGGATTCCCCCGAATCATATAACGGTAAACCAGTGAGAAGCCTCAAAACAGACATGACTCGGTGTAAATAGAACTCATCTGTTGCTAGAAAGATGATCACGCTGATTGGTTGCTGATTGGTCAAGAGCCGGATTCATTCAGTTCATGGATGTTAGTGAGTTTCAAATACGGACATTCAGAAAAAGGTTCTGTAACTTTAATTACTATTTTCTCAAAGTAGCATTTCCTGATTAGCGACATTCAAGTGATGTAACTCAGTAACTTTTCATGCTGTAATCATATATTATACCTCGTTTTGAAGAATATTAAGTTCTCTTTCCAAATATATGAACATCTCAGTATGTTAAATTTCTTAAGCTTCTTATCTTCCCTCTATTCTTATATTAACTTAATTCGTGTTATGCTGGAGCAGGTCACATGGTGCATTGCTCAAAAACTGTTTGAAAAGAAACCTCTTCAGCTCAAAATATAACAATTTGTTTTATTGTATGTTTGTGGTCTGTGATTTTTAATGAAGGACTGCATTAATTTTGATGTTGACTAATAACAGAGGATGTAATCTGCTCCCTAAATACTTCATTTCTTGAGACTTGCCACACACAAAATACAAATAACTTTCAAGTCAGTTGGTATTGTGCAAATTTTAGTGTTCTTCCTAAATGAATAATTCAAAGATTGCTCTATATGCAGTTACCTTCCATGTTGACATTTCTGCTTCTTTCCTCCAGGTGGCACCAGCAGAAGGTTTCTCAGACTTGGCTGGTCAGGTCCTGTCTTCTCCTGCTAAGAACTATATCCTGAGCATGCTGGCAATGTGTGTGCTGATGCTGTTCTTTATGGGGCTGCTGTGCGGCCGCATCACCAAGCGCGTCACCCAGGAGCTGAAGGACAGGTAAAGAGGGTTGCCAGGGGCAGGAGGAGGGGCAGGCAGAACCAATCTTCCTCCTTCCCTATTCCACAAAAGGGGGGTAGAGAAGCTAGTGGCGCTCCTCTCTGTCCCTGAGCCACCCCGAGCCCTGGCTATGGAACGGTGAAGAGGACGTGCAAGACTGAAACTGTGCAGAATTTCTTGCTACTGGCTGCGGCCATGTGGGGACCTGATTTTTACCCTCTTTGCGCTGTCCATGTTTTTTGACTGCAGTTTTCCTGCATCGTCATCTGCTTCTTTGTGTTCGGACCTGCCTGCTGTGGACATTTGGTTTATTTTCTCTCTCTCTCTCGCTCTTTCACTGTGTGTGTATGAGTGTGTGTTTGCACATTTATAAGTACGGTGTGTCAGCATCTTTTGGACATTGTTTCTCCTCTTCCAGCTTTCATCATGTTCATGGCGCTACTGCTGCGTTTCTCTTCCTCACTTCCATTTCATGTATTTATTGTTGATGCTTTTGTTGTATTGGATGTTGTGATAAGAGTTTGTATGTGTGCTTGGGCTTTGTTGTGCTCATGTGCTTCCCTGTGGTCTACTGAGGCGATGAGACCGAGGCAGCAGGCTCTCACTACTAAATTACAGAAATAAATGTGTGTGGTTGTGGGTGGCTTCCATTTACTTCAGCTACACATGGTGATTAGTATATTTGTGGTATTAGGTTTGTGTATGCTAGGGTCATGCAGGTCTGAGAACATGGTTCTTTTATTATTTTATCTGATATTGTAATTTCATTAGCATTGACAAGGGTTTTTTTTTTTAAATAAGGTCACGGTGGTGACCAGTTCACTTGCAAAATGTATAATTGGAGAATAACGACACCATTTGCTTTGTAGTATTATTTATATTTAACATGGTTGATGGTGTAGTAGGCGTACTACTAAATAGGGCCTTTTGTGATTGCGGAACTAATTACAGGGGTTAAAAGACATGATTGAATTGAATAATTTTGCTGAAGTGTGTGTATGTGTGTTAGGGTGAAAGAAAAGTTCAAGATTAAATATCCTGTCTATGGGTTTAATCATTTTCATTAAGAGAGGTTAAGATGCTTTTTCTTTTGTAATAAAGTTTTTCGTTGTCCCACCGAGGAATATTTGTATCTGTGATTGCAGGTTTGGGTTGCTGATGAATAAAGGCATCCGATCTCATGTCTGTTAGACTCGCTGTACTACCAGATACTAACGAATCATTGAACAGTGAAGGAAGAACTATTCACATCTGGGCCAGAACAACCCAGGATCCTGGGGCCATAAATGGAACTTTTTTCTTTTTTTTTGACAGGCATCTGTGGGCAGGATGCTTCGAAATGTTCAAATAATTCTGAATATTATGTGGACAAGAGGGAGATGACCTTAAATAAACACACCTGTCCTGACTGAGATGCTTGATGGATGTCAAGGCACTCACGGAGCTCAGGCAGGAATACACGTAGATCCTGCTTGTGAATTTGACTGGGTCTTCCCACTGCACTGCAGGGATAGACACCAGTGTGATACAGAGTAATCTTTTACACATCTTGGGTCACTTCCTGTGCTTGGATTTCTCCTCAGTTTAGTTTGATAGATGTTTAACACCTGTAAAGGTGTGCTAGTGACTGGAAGTCTTACAGTGCCATACGTAAGGACTGCTAATAGCATTAGTTCATACTCTGCCACCTGGGCCTCCTTGCAAGGCACGTTGTTTGGTCTGTGCTTGCTTAGCTGTGTATCACTGATTTGCCGGGTTTGATGGCCTTAATTTATTGTAGGTTTATGGTTTTTGGTACGGGATGTTTTCCGGATGCCTCAGTGTTTGGTATCGAGGCTCGTCTTGTTCTCTGCCGTCCAGGGTAAGAGGAATACAAAACATTGGGGTTACGTTTTTTTGTACAATTTGTTTAAATTCTGTTTAATTGAACCAATCAATGCTCTGTGTCTTGCTGGCACTATCTGCACAGCTCAGAAATCCCATTCTGAAAATCATGCCCTTTACTCCCCATGTTTGCTTGCATGCTCTCCCATCAACACCTGCTATCCTCCTCAGAGGCTTACTGAGTTGTTACCTGTTGTTTCATGTACATGAATCAGCATATCAAACCTTTCACAGCTTGTTGGTTATTTTATCGGAAGCAGTGTCAAAAGCTCGTATCGGTGGTGGTATACCCCTGGTGCCCCCAAACCCCCCACCCCAAACACTCCTGATGTCCTGAGAGGAGAAACACAGTTTCACGGCTGTTTGTAAAAGAGCCTTACTACAATCTCCATTCACTACTGTCTCTATTTCAGTGTCATACTTTAACATTTTTGTATAAATTCTAAGTCATGTTGCAATGCTATGTGGAGAAGGAGGATGTTGTCCATATACTGTATATAGCTGTGGTTTAACAGAGGGCTCTCTGACTCAGTTTTGCTCTTGTAAAAAAATAAAAATAAAAAAATGTGACAGTCTTGTACAGTTACTGGATTGCACTCATAAGAAGCAGATGAACCCACCCTTCATCCATTTAACTGGTAATCAGTGTTGGTTTGAAGAATTGCCACAACCTTCAGTAATCTTTGTAGAAAATGATGCTTATTTAATCAATTCTCCTCCCAAACTCTAGTAACATATTCCAACAGTTTCTTTTATGTTGAATTCAAGTTTAGCATTATTTGTCCAATAGAAATTAGAAGGACTGGCCCACAGCAAATGTTCAGCTTTCCACATCACGTCTTCAGTTTTTAACTCATGATGGCTTTAAGCACTTTGCTTATATTCACATTCGCCTTCATTCTGGCTTGGAAAACCAGCAGTGTCTCTGCTTCGATAAAGCACATGGGCACTATTCTCAGCCAGCCCAGAATCCATGGACATTTCTGCTGGACTATTGCTGAAATATTTTGCCAACGATTAAGCAAGTGAATGTAGCACTCAAAGGATTTCTTCATACTTGCCTGATTTCCTCCTTTTCCTTTCAGACAGGATGTAAAGTCATAATGTAAGTGCTGTCTGTTTGCTGTGTGACCTTTCCACGGGTCATTATTTTTAAAAATGCTAAATGGTAATGAGATTTTGATTTTGTATGCTACCCCAACCTCCACTGATTGTACAAATTGGTTTAATAGCATTTCCCCTCAGATCTGATTATGCCATGTATCATATATATATATATATATATATACATATATATAAACTGGCTTTTTTTGTTTGTTTGTTTGTTTTATTGGTTGTTTTTGTTATGTACAAAGTGATTTGGAAAATTGTTAATAAAATCAATTTGCTGGTTTGTATTTTGACTCAATTTTAAACCATTCCTCAAATATCTTTATAAATCTTATTGCTTGCGAGCACACGCGTGCACACACACACACACTTTTTTAACAGCGTTAAACTACCCCTTCATTTTACTTGGATCAATTTAAGATTTTCTTTTTCCTGAATGTGTAAAGTAGGGTTATCTTGTTCCCCTTCTGTAGATACTGTGTGCTTGAGTGAATGTGTGAAAGGTAACTTCAGTGTTTGAATACTTTTTATAGCTCCACGCAGGTAAATGTTGTGCAATGAAGAGAGGCCTGTGAGGTGCTGCCTTGAAATTTTGTCATTAGTGTGAAGAATTCTTTGACGGATTGCTTTTCTGTCAGATATAGGTGCTTCATCTCCTAAAGCAGGGGTGTCAGACTCCCTTTCACCGACTGCAACATCACTAAAGTTTTAGATCATTGAGGCCCAAATTATCATTGAACATCTATTCCAAAAGGGTAACTTTGAAATCTGCATTCTGAAGGGATTAGTTAATTTAAGAGCTTTTAAACACTATTTTATTGGGAATCAATAAAACAACTACTAGGCTAATTTCCCATTCATTTCCTTTTTTTCTTTGGCAACATCTTTATGCTTAACCATAAAATGAATGACTTGGAAGCAATGTATGGAAGTGTTTGTCAGAATGCTTGCGTGTTACTGACATTGTGTCCAGCAAGCAGCGGATCCTCACCAATAATCCAATAGAAACTGTTGAACTGAGCACGATACACAGTAGTTTCTCAGTTCAAAGAAAAGCTAAATTTATGTTCAGCTAGCTTTCAATCTTTCTTGAATCATGAATGACTAGCTTTTGACTTGAAACAGGTTGCTGTCACCTAGTGGATGGATAATGAGTTAGGTTTCATGGTAATGGTTGATGCAAAGAATGTAGGATAATCATATTCTTTAAAAGCTCCTGTGGGCTACGTAAACGGAGTTAGCAGGCCAGATTTGGCAACCAGGCCTTAAATATGACACATGTATTCTAGAGATTGAATATGATTGATTTGTGGTAGCCCAGAAGTATGAGAAAAACATTTGTTTTTTGCATCAGAGACCGTCTCAATCACGTTGATGATGAAATTAAAATGTGGAAAGATGACATTGTGTTTCAATGGGAATATGAAAACAGAAATATCAGATAGTTAAAAATGCTTTTAAAAAGTTTAAAATAAGAGCGAAGATGTTTACATTTTGATATTCAATAATGATTTATGATTTCCTGAGCTGGAAATCTGTTGGACTTCATTTTGGCTTTTCTTTGGTTGTTCTGTAAGGTGACTCCTAACAGTTGTCTGAGGTAGCACTTTATTCCCCAGTCCGTTTCCTTTTCACTCTGTTTCAAAAGCTATATGGGGACACAAAGAGTGTAACCTTCGTAACATATCGTCCAAGTAGTGTTTTCCTTGCCAGCTCACTCATCTCCACCTCAACCTCCAGCGTGGCAGGGCCTTGTACTGCCTCTACCAGCAGCAACTCCCCACTCTTTCTGTTCGCGCGCTGGAGGGTGAAATGCCCTGCCCCTCGATTTCCCAGCAGTCCAAAGCGCAGGGCGTCTCCCAGAATCCGGTCCGCTGAAACCCGGAACAGAACGCGAGGAGCGCTCATGTTCGACACCATTGACATGAAGTGAAAGCTGATGGAGACGGGAGCTTGGAGACAAGCCTTGTTCCCCTGCACACAGGGATTACGCTCGCACTGCCTGTAACATAGATGTTGGAAAACTTGGAGCTGTAAAGTTGGATTTTCAGATGTTTAAAAAAATTTATTCATGCTTAATTTTGTTAACATGATGGTCTAAATACTGTTTTTATTTATTTATTTATTTTACTGGACCCACATATTTAACCTGTGCTCTGATATTCCTAGTCAAACTGTAGATCAGCTGTACTGGATTAAATAGAAATGAATGGTGCATACTTACAGAGCTGAGGTCTTGATGTAGGAAGCATTGCGAAAGCGAGGGCATTCGACTACCATGCATCTGTGACCTCCGAAAGTGTTCACACACACCTGCTCTTTGGAACAGTTGTGAGTTCCTGTCTCACACTCATCGATATCTGCATTAAAAATGAAGAGTTTAGCAAGATGTCTGATTCAATCCTTGTTTAACTGGCCAATAAATCATCAGTATGTTGTGCTTCAGTGATTGAGGCATAATTTAACAAATGGGTTTGCCTTCAATTCTTTCTGTCCTTGTTTTCTTTCCTCTTGTATTCGGAGAAGAAATCTAAATAAAGTGCAAATTTAGGAAGGGAAACTATTGCAGGTTCAATAGAGAACCAGAGTTTGGACTTGGTCAAAAAGCATCTCGGTATATTCATACTAACTGCAGTGCTACTCGGAGGCAGCAGGTGGCTCTAAAAGTACCATAAAATAAAAATCTAAAGAGAATGCTCAACTGGGCGCCACCAGGGGCGGGCAGGGGGGGGTGGTTGTCCCCGGGGCGGGGACACGGGCTGGCTGCGCTGATGGGG
>JBCNYH010000007.1:11267640-11280587 GCA_039654325.1 Tandanus tandanus | reverse complement strand
TGGGTTTCCTCCGGGTACTCCAGTTTCCTCCCACAGTCCAAAAACATGCACAGTAGGCTAATTGGCTGTTCCAAATTACCCCTAGGTGTAAGTGTGAATGGTTGTGCGCGCTGTCCAGGGTGTAGCCCGCCCTCGCCCAGAGTCGGCTGAGATGGGCGCCAGCCTCCCCGGACCCTAATTAGGATCAAGCGGCTTAGAATATTAATGAATGAATGATAATAATAATAAATGTGTTCTTAGTTTGCTTTTTTATGTGTTTCGACTGAAATATATAATAAAATTTTGGAATGTGTTTAAAAACAGACCATTGGGTATTTACACCCGAGCCTACTGGCTCATCAGGCCCGAGCTTATCCCGTGAACTAGGAGTTCATCTCCTCCTGGATGGGACGCTAGTTACCCTCCCAGTTTTTCTTACTGTACCCATACTGGTGGGTGGACAGAGGCACACTTGCAGTTAAGACCTTACCCAGGGAAGTAATGGATGCTAAACTGAAGCGATTAGATGCTGACTGTTGTTTAAATAAGCAGAAGAAAACTTTCTAAATGAGTAGATTGATGGTTTAAATAAAGAATGGAAAAAGTGTTTGTTAAAGAATAATTATGCAATACAAGGAATCAATTTCATCAATACTCGAAATAAAGTTTAAATCGCCCTCAAAATAATACCTGAATGTATTAATGTGGTATAATTATTAGAATATTTTCCACCCTTGGAAAGTTCTGGAAAGCGGTGACAGAAGTTGGATTTGTGGGCGGGACAAACGGCAGGTGCATAACAACAGCGACAAGAGCTAGGTTCAGGGGTAGACGCTGGAAAATCACCAATTCGTCTAATTTTTAATTTGTGTCCTCACATTAAATTAAATAAGAAGTGTCGGGGTGAAGATTGAGGTTCACTGGAACTAAGGTACGTCGAGTTATAGGGGGGGGAAAGCAACCAAAACAAAACGACAAACAAACCTAGCGATGAACTAAATGAGATTCAATTTAGTGTCCGTTATATTCATCAGTTAGCTGTTAGTTTGGTGCAGAGATTAAAACAGGAAAAACGTATTTTAATATCCTCATGTGAAGGTAAACTTTTGTTGTTATGGTATAAATAAAATTGCAAGTCTTGGACTGTAAATTTTTTAAATGTAGGGGGTGAAAAAAAATAAATGGGCTGTATCTAATGTGGATAGTATGAGCCAGCTAGTTAATATTAGCTAGCTCTTAGCTAGCATAGATTTCAGCCATGTTCCCCCCCCCAATCTCGTAGAAAGGTTTTAGTACTCGTGGTTCGTTGTACAAGGTTTGTACTAATGCTGTTACCAAAGTTAAGAGACCTGTTCAACCTTTATGCTATCAGCCTTATGAAGTTTGATAAAGGAATGAATTTCTAAAATGTATTAGCGCCACATGGCAGCAGTGACTCAGCAAAAGTCACCTTTCCCCCCCCCTAATCTTTTTTCTCCATAGCTCTGTTTATAAATTCAGTATTTTAAGCACTCTTGAAAGCACCTCGAAGGTGTTTATTGTATATTTTGTGTATGAAGAAGCCTGAATGAGTGAGGTCTGATTGGTCGCCAAGTTTAAACTAGACAGACTTGTTTCATTTCAATGATAATGTAAGGGAGGAAAGGAATGATCAGATATCAACTACTGAATAAGGTATTTTGTATATTACCTACTGGAGTTATGGTTAAATGTTACACCCAACATTAATGGTGTTAAACTTCTGTTTTGTGTCTCAGGTTTGGAAATGGAGGTTGGAAAAATGTTAGAGTTGGCAATTATCAAGGTACGGTTTTCATGTTAGGTAATTGTGAAAGTAGAATATTGTTTTATAAATTTACAGTACGGTATTTACTAAGTTTATTCCATACCTTCTAATACACACAAGATGCGATTCACAAGATGCGAGTCGAGGGATTATCAATCGAGCTTATAGATTCTGTTGATTGACAGATGCTTCCAATCACGGTGTTCCACATAACGTTTCCACATGGAAACCGTAAAAATGAGTTTAACTGTCCCACTCTTTATATAAGTTTGTTTAGAGTACGAACTTATTAAATTCGACTTAGGAGTATAAACTCTGAGGTTGGGAGGATGCTTAATGGACATTTGGCAATTGAAACAGCAGTGTACTTAATGATGTTTCTATTTCTGTTTGCCTTTCGGTTACCTTCACACTAAAGTATATTTACAATAAAATTATTTATGATATGAAACAAGCCTATCTCTTGTTGCTTTATCTTAAGATATCAATAAATAATGTGCTTATGTTGGGAGATTTTTTTTATTTTTATGAACAACAGCAATTGTTCTTGATAGATTGAGACACAAAACTAAAATTGATGACTTCAAAACAAAACTGGGCATGTTTACATAAAACACAGAGCTTGTAAGTTATTGTTATTAAATGTTAGCCAATTGTATTTTCCTGATTGTGTATATAGAGCTGTTTATTTGTTACCTCTTTGTGTAAGGTTGAGGATCCAGGATGTATTTGGGGGCGAATTGTAAAAGGACCTAGTGTACAGGCTGGGAGTTCTAAGGACTATGACAACCTGCAGGTTAAAATGAATCTGTTCTATCACAGTGTCAATCTGGATGTTCAAAAAGTGAAACCAGCGTCACTGGAGAAGGGACAGGTATTCTAATCAGTAATGGACATTGCACAAATTAAGATAAAACGACTGCAAAATTTGTAAGGAAAAAAAAAGTTAATCAGCTTGTCTATTTTAATGACTGACATCAAATTATATGTGTATCTCTGTCTTGCTAGGTGTGTGTAGTGTTTTGGCCAGCACTAAGAAGCTGGTGTAGGGCCAAAGTGGAGTCTCTGTTCCTGGGATCAACAAGGAATCAGGCCATGTGCTTCTTAGTTGACCATGGAGAGCGTGTCGTTGTCAGCACAGATGAGTACGTAGAAACCGTAGTATGGTTATTCATTAAAGAATGTTCTGTCTGTATATTTGACTCTATATGTAGTTCTGATTGTAAAATGTTCAGTGGTACATTTCCAAAATATGCACAGTGAAAAACTGAACAAACAAATAGATACATGTGGGACAAAAGGGAAATGAATGTTTAGTGAGCTTAAAAGTATTCTTCTTCATGCACAATGAATAACTTATCAGACAGAAATTATCTTTTAAAGCTATAAGTTTATATGGTATGAATGTTGATATAATTAACCATTATTTCCTGAAGGTGAGGTGAAATGCACTGTCTCAAAAAAGTCTTCTGTTCTATGGAACCATAGATTCATTTATTGTGAGATCTTTCTGTGGGTAATAGTCACGTTTCTCATTCCTCTCTCTCTCCAGAAGAGGTCAAAGTTTGAAAAGTAGATCATAGTTTGTGTTCTCTATCAACTATCAACACTTTGTTAAAATGTAAACAGAAGCTGATGGTTTGGAATTGAATTCAGGACATGATGCAGAAAAATATAGACTTAGACTTAACTTTATTGATCCCTTTGGGATGACTCCCTCAGGGAAATTTAAATATGGTGTCCAATTTGGTGTCCACATGACTGTCAGAACTGCAATACTCCGCACTTTCGACTTTTTCAGAAGTCATAATCTAATCTGTATCATAACTTTCTACATCTGTGGGCTTCCATACCCTCAGGTGAGCATTTGGTGCTAGGGTCAAAATCCCAGCTTCAATGCATTGGCTTTGGTCACTATCAGATTGAACATATCAGTTGAAAACATGGACAGAAGATAATCCACTAGGTCACTGCTGTTCCATACTCACTGTGGACCAGCCCTGGAAAAGTTGAAAACTCCTCGCTTGATCTTTTAACTCGGCTAATTCTGAGAATATTGCTGCCATAAACTGGGGTGGGGTAGGGGTGTTCACTCAGCTGTTTAATGTAGGCGTTGTTTGCCATTTATCTCAGCTAATGCTCACTAGTTGGGTTAATGCTTATTTGAATGCGTCAGAAAAAGAGAAAAATTGACCATGAAAATTGCAAGTTCCAATCAAGATGGGAAAAGATCTTTTTACTGAATTCTCTTTACAATATATATTTTTAAACCAGAATCATTACTTTATTTGCAGTGTATTTGAGGGCTATTAATATTTTTATTTTGCAGCATTGCTTTCTGCCTTCGGGGGAAAAAACATGAACAGCCAGTTCTGGAAACGTCCTGCAAAATGCATTGTTTTGGTTAAATGAGTGACCCTCTAGTAGTGGTAGCCCCCTCCACCGATGAAATTCTGCTTTAGATTGTTTTTTATTTTACCCATTTCTGCTCTAGATTGTTCACTGTTAGGGCAAGTTTAGTCAGCAGCAGCACTGAGTGGGTTAAATAAATGAATACCACTTTGTAGCTGTTAAAAAAATAATTTAAAATATAAATGGTTCATTACTGGATTATTGTTTGGTCATAGTTTTTTCTCACACGCTGAATGCAGTTTTGTATTTAATAATGTCATCCATTTTTTTTCTGCAGTGTAAGGGCTCCTCTTGATAAGTTCCTCCAACTGCCCTTCCGGGTAATAAAGTTCAGATTGGCTCGGGTTGACCCACTGAAACTCAAAGTGCACCTCAACAACAAGTCAGCAGAGCTGGTGTAAGACATGACTGTGACCAGAAAGCTTTTAATTTTACTGTAAATAATACAAATTAGAGACTTGTACATTGATCATGTTATTAGTTGTGTCAGCATTTGTTAATTGATCTTCTCTTTGGTGTCCTCTATCAGTCCCTCCCCTCACTGGGACAGTTCTGCTATAAAATACATCCACAATCTTCTACAAGGTCAGTATTTCTGTAGTGTATTTACATAAGCCTTTTCTAGTTTTCCATACACTGATCAACTTGTATTCCTAATGTTCCATCTTTTCAGCATCTACATTGGTTGAAGCTGTTATGTGTGGAACACATGATGATTGTGCAGCTATTGAGCTGTACATGACCATCAGAAATATTAAGGTAAATTCACAGTACTTTAAACATCACTATGTTTATGAACATTTAACTGGGCCTGGATTAATTATCGTCTAACCCACATTTTTATCAGATAAAGATCATTACTGTTCATTTAGACACTGTTTGATCTTAGAGCCCCAATTGGTTTTCAGTTTTTAAATGTAGGATCATTATATTTCTGTTGTATTATCCACATATTTTCATTTGGTTATTTTAAATAAATGTACCATGTGATAAAACTGATAAAGCGTACATAGAATATATCTAGATTGGCACAGTAAGTATTTAGGAAAACTAATATATGCCTTGAACCCGATGCGGGTAAAAATACAGATTATGAATAAGAGTTTAAAGGGATGTGGTAGATCAACAGATATTAGCGAGTCTCTTCTCATGGCGCTTTGACTGACCGATCATCTGGCAAGCGCATCACATGCCCCGCTCAGCACAGTCTGTGACAGTGTGATCCCGATGTCTTCAGTTTTTGCTCGATCAAGAAGTTCCTCATTTGTACTGTAATTGTTCAGTTTAATCTTAAGAAATGATCTGAGATGCCTCTTTGAATGGTTCTCAGTTTTTAAATTTGATGACAGTATAATGTCAAAGTCTCACCTCCGTACAGCATGACTGGAATGACACATTGATTGTATACTTGAGTTTGGTTTCTGTTGTTAGTTCTCTACAGCTGAAGACTCTATCTCTGAGCCTGCCCAGGGCACATGAAGCAGCTAGGATGTGCACCGTTATTTCTTGCAGTCATTACTGATGTAGCTGCCAAGATATTTGAAGTGATCCACTTTGGTTAGTTTCTCCTCATTAATGTAGAAAAGAGCTTACTCTCCCTCACTCATAGTTTCTGTTTTCTTGGTGTTAATCAGACGACCCATTTTCTGTGACAGGCTATTATAAGTGATCTGATCTGTCAAAATGAGTCTGAATGGCCAAAAATTGAAAAATGAGTCACTGACAGGATTGAAAGGAGGAGACTTGAAAACTGACAAAATTCTGAACGTTTGAAGTTTACGTCAGTCATTCTGAAGAAAAATGCATTTAAAGTTTTGGGACTGTTCTGACAAGGTATACTTTAAATGCCCTTAGCAACCAATGGGTAATCTTCCTTCTATTGACATAAAATTGCCAGGTCATTCGATTACATATTTTCCCATAATTTAAAGAGTAAAGGAAATAAAGGAGATTTAATTTTTTGTCAAGATTTAAATTCAGTTTATCAAACTTCAAGTATCTGTAGCAGCTCATCCGGACAGAAAGTACAATATGAAGTAATGGTACTTTAGATAGGAATAACTTTCCTCATCAAACTGAATCTGAGGAAGGCACTAGGTCATCGGGACCATAGTAATCGTTCACAAAATCGGTCCATTCCTGTTGACCAGTCGCTCAATGCAAGTTCCCAGTTGGCTAGCGAGTTCAATGCGCATGCAACTTGATGGTGTTTCGATAGTGCCATTGTCACGATCAGACAAAGATCTCTACGTACCATACAACTGTTTCACTAGTAGTAGATCCAAAGTTTAGTCGTAAATGACACAAAATGTCATACTTTTAATGGAGAATTCGATAACTGACTCAGATTAGCTTTCTGTAGGGACTATCGCCACGTGATTTCCATATATAGAAAGTGGAGATTTCCCCACGTCAGTAGGTACCAGGATGATGGGGATAAAGCCAGTGAAAGCGTGGTCAGAACTTCAGCTATTTTATGAATATTTCCTGGGTTTAGAGGTAGGACCCTCTGCTGAATGGTTAGTTTCATTACTTTAAGTTTATCGGCTATAAGACTTCGGGAAATTATAGATTAATAGTCCATATATCAAATCAGAAAAAAACGAAAAATCAATGTATTTTGTCCTGTATCTCTGAAGTGGTATTGGCGACTTCCAACACATTTTGCCAGATTGGGTCACATAAGTAGACAGCAGAAGTTCAAGTGAGGTGGCATCGTTGCATTAAAGGGCGATATCCTCAGCATACTGAGCTTCTCTTTTAAAATTGGTTCGTGTTTTTGTTTTGGATTTCAGACTCCGGAGATCAGATACATCACCATTTATCTGAAGTGGACATTGATGCCCAGTGTTGGACTGATATTTTTGAAAGCGAGGGAGAGCAGTACAGCAGCATATATTCTAAAAGAGTGGGAGCGAGTTTGCAACTCTGCTTTACTCCGCTGTTATATTCGATAGGCTCAGACAAGTCTCCATCAATTATCAGTCTTGCACGCACGTGTGTACAATTTCTTTACTATGCGACAAAATTTGGCTGGGCAGCCGAACTATTCCATGATCTCGATCACGATTTACACAGTTGAAAGCCATGGTGAAATCAATAAAGGTAATGTGCAGTTTCTGTTGTTGCTCTTTGCACTTCTCCAAAATCTGGCTCAGGGTGAAAATACCATCAATAGTACTTCTGTTTGTCCTGTAT
Source organism: Tandanus tandanus (assembly GCA_039654325.1). Taxonomy (NCBI): domain Eukaryota; kingdom Metazoa; phylum Chordata; class Actinopteri; order Siluriformes; family Plotosidae; genus Tandanus; species Tandanus tandanus. Next base: position 11,273,212 of record JBCNYH010000007.1, on the reverse strand, counting down.
CCCGATTGAGATTGGAGATAGACCAACTCAGCCAGACAGTGATGCCACTGTAGTAGGAGAGCAGAGAGACAACTCTGTAGTTCCACTGCGATCTCCTTTCTTGAAAAGGATGCAGATATTGGCATCAATTCAATCAGAAGGTAAGTCTTCTGTCGTCCACAGGAGATTGAAGAATGTTATTAAGTAGGAGTGCAGAACGCTGCCACCATGTGTATCTCAAAATCCCATCTGGCCTTGGACTCTTTCTGAGTCTGATGTGGTTGATTGGCTGTCTTGACCTATTCCATAGTAATTGTGTTAGCAAAATCTTAAAAATTTGGTAATTCTGTTGGGCTTTTTACACCCGAGCCTACTATGTCATCAGGCCTGAGCTTATCCCTGGTTTCTGTAGCGTGAATTGACTAGGAGTTCAACTCTTCCTGGATGGGATCTAGTCCATCCCTGGTTACCTTCCCTGTATTTTACTGGAATCCATTCATACTGATGGGTGGACAGAGGCACACTTGTGGGTAAGACCTTTCCCAGGGGTCTTGGCACAGTGGGGGTCTAATGGGAATTCGAACCCATGACCTCTCCATGAGCCCAGCACCCTAACCACTACACTGGCCCCGAAAGTTGAATGATCCTCAGTTCCATCAAGAATGTCCCAGACAGCGTTTGTTGGTTGGTTGAGAAGTTCACTGAAGTGCTCAATCCATCTATTTCTCTTGTTGTCTGAAGATGTTAATAGATCACCACCCTTTGCATGCACTGGATGTAGACTTTTGTATTTGGGGCCATAAACTGCATTGAGAGTTGCATAAAATTCTCTATGATTGTTTCCCTTGCATTTTGCTCTGCCTGAGAAGCTTTTCATTGAAATCATGCGTTCTTGCTTATCCTGACTTCTTCTCTGAGTGCTTGGATGAATTTAATGCGTATATGTAACAGTAAAATATGTAATGTTTCTGTATGTTTACTTCAATGTATTTTTTTATTTTTTTTTGGTTATTATATGGATAATTATCTTAAAATAGTAGAGAGTGTGCTCAGTCTCTGAAGCTTTATCCTTCACTAGAAAATGTATTTTGATTGTAATATTGTGAACTAAGTGAATACAGCCTTTTCATATTGTGTAGTTTGTTAGCTGGCCTGGATCTCATTATTAAAGTTATCTTGTTTGTAATGTCTATTTACTTCATATAGGCCAATAGGATTTTTTTTTTTTAAAGCATGCTGAGCAGTTGATGCCTAGAAAGCCCATTTTTCTGACTTTTCTTAAAGCTGCCACACTACAGATAGTATTCTTGTAGCATTTTAAAAATTAGTGCCTGCAGTATGATGTTGCTTGCATTATAAAACTCACCTAATCAGTATAAGTAAAGTGCAGATGAACTGGCACATGGATAGCTGAAAAAAGTATCTGTTAAGTTCATGAATCTATCATATCTGCACTAAGGTTTTTTTTATTTGTGCCAGATCAACTCCATTAAATAAATTTGTCTCATTCTTGACACACTTTTATTGCATTGCAGATCTGTGTAAATGATGATTTGGTGGCAAAAAAGTTTGCATATTTCTCAAATGAGAAGGCTCTTGGGGATCAGAGTGGGCATGTCGATCGCTCCCCTGTGAGTCTGGCCTGGGACATTTTCAGCAGTCCACAGCATATTCTCAAAATGAACGGCTGCTGTGCTGTGAGGACTGCACCTACACAATTCAAGAGTGAGAAGAATGAGTTTGTACCACGTAAGTAATACTTTGCTGTTTAGACATGCCTGAATCCTGGTGTATTGCTATTAGCGTGTTCATGTTTCATGGCCCTCTACTTTTCTTGTTCAGAAAGAGAAGATGTAAAATCTCTAGTGACTGTAGTGAAACCAGATGTTCCCACTGGAGCAGTATTTGCTGTAAGTTTTGCTTTGACTAACTCTAGGAATAATGGAGTAATGTAGGTGGGTCACAGTTTGGACCAGTCTAATGTATTTTTATTTTATTAGCTAGGAAACACGGAATCTGATGAGATATGTGGAGTACATGAGAAAAATGCAGTCCTCAAAAGCACTCAGGAAGGAAAAACAAAAACTGGGTGAGGGTTTTGTGACTACTTTTCTGCAAATTTTTTTACTTGATAATGTTGATTGATTGCATTCTACATTTATTTACATGCTGCTCCTGTTAAGTATATACTAATTAGCTAAGAACTGTAAATAGTCTGTCTCTCTCTCTCTCTCTCTCTCACCTGTTTCATGTTAACGTTAGAATTATAGAAGTTTTTCCTTGAGACTTTACTTTTTATTTCAATTGCATTTATTTTTTAACTGAATTTGTGTTTAATCTTTATTAAAATCCCTTCAAATTACAGTGTCTCTATGTTTCCATAATATGAATGTTTTAAGAATAGTCAACACAAATTCAGACTAAAGGGGAACTCATAGAGTGCAAGTTACCTCTGCCAAGCACTAATGCACTATTATAACTTGGCATCATTACAATGAAATGTCTCCTGTGTTGGACATTTGGTGAACATTTTGACCCATATTAAAGAATAAGCGCTTTTTTTCAGGATTTTGTGATTTTTTTTTTTTTTTACATGATTCCATGCAGGGTTCACCTACAAACTTTTATGGTTTGTTATTTCTAACACACTCTACTCTTGGTTTATCAAAATCTGTGCATAACATTGTTATTTTGCACACAAACAGGTGAAAACAACATCTAAAATATTTCAGGAAACCACAGTATAAATACTTTCGACCAACAGAAATACTTCACTGCAATTAGTTAATCATGTCCCATTATGCACAAGCAATTTGGAATGTTCTGAAAATGAAAGAACCTACTGATGTGCTAACAAGGAAAACGGCAGCAGTTGATGGCATAAACATTGTGAAAGCTGTGAAGAAAAACCCTAAAACATTAATGGAGGTTCTGTCATTGATCTGGGAAGAAATAATTATGTAATGTAAAATGTAAAAATAATTTTATTTTGCTGTAATCTGGATGTTGTTTTGGTAAAAAGTACTACTAAAGTTTTCCCCCCCATATTCCTCCTCTCTTTGCGCACTTCGCTTATAACCAACATCCAGTGGCGTCATGGCCTGGGCTGCACGTTCTCTCTCCCACACACACATATTTTATGAATATCTGATTGTCTGCTGTGCTTATTGGTTGTCTCAGACAAACGTAAACTGGCTTATTTAATACTGTACATATCTTAAATGCATTCAGAGCAAAAATGTATGTATGTGATTAATTTAGCATATAAACATTTAAGAACTGCCTAAAAGCGGAGTTCTGAAAATGTTGGTAATGTAAGGCAAACTATCAAATACATTTTAGCAGATTGCACCTTCGTAAATGTACATTAAAACCACCAGATGGTGAAAATGTATGTACTTTTATATTATTATGTATATATTTATGTGGTCATATATAAACTTGAATACATTGATGAATGCATTAATTTCTTTCAGGAATGCTGAAGAATTGTATACAGAGAGTACCCTTGCAGAGCAGTTGTCTGAAAAACTAAACTTGTTTAGGTATGGTGAAGTATTTCTACAGTCATAAATAATGTCATAATATATAAATTAGTCTTGGCTGGCTGACTTATAAAAGCCATCTTTCCCTTTAAACAGGTTTCTGAAGTTTCTGAACCCCTTCTCAAATTTGAACATAAGTACCAAAGTAAGACTTGTGTCCAGGTTTAAAACTATATTTTGTCTACATTGTTACCTGATCTATCTAAATAGAAACATCATTATGAGAAGAATATGGATATGTTCATGATCACCAAAATGTGTTTTAGCATGATGATAATGGAGATGATCAAACCATTTCTGATAAAAGCATAGAGTTGTCGAATGACCCCAGGTAATAAACACCTTTTAACCTTTAATTATAGTTGCATTTTGCTTGTTTTTGTAAACTTGCATAAATAAGGAATGCAGTAATTCTTAATAAGACTGTGCTTATTTACTCGTATTCTTAGAAAATACTTCGATATCAAGACTCACTTCCATATAATTTTATGAATATGACTTAAAATTTTATGATTACTGACCAGTCTAAAAAGCAACCGAACATCCAAGCATACATGCATAATGCCTTTCAGTAAAATCTGTTTGCTCATGTGAATTAAAGTATAGCACATTGTACTCTGCATACTCTAGTCGGCCACTCTAAAGCTCTCTATTAAAGATAACGTTTAAATGCTGTGACGTCTTAAGAAAAAACTGAGTATGAAGTTGATAACAGTACATGGCAACAGCCTATATCAACACAGCAAATGTCCCAGGTGACTATCAAAAAACTTGCCGTTTAACTACTTATTGGTGTTCTTGTGGTTATCTTGCAGTAGTACAAGTGAGATCCCCATAGTGCAGGAGAAACCAACTCTCACTCAAGAGACAAGCACCAAAGACCAGTTTGCCTGTGCCAGGTGGATCATCTTTTCTCTTTGTTATTTACCTGGCTGTCTTTCTGCAGAAATGTCATAGTTTGAATTTGTATACAGATTGCTACAATTGCTGAATCCAGATCCAATAAATCCATACTCGGAGTCTCTTGATGACAGTGTGAGTGTTGCAGAATTTTGTTTCTCAGTGTTATCTTTGTTTCTCTTTTTAATCACTGTGCAGATTAGTTGCTTAAAGAGATACCACAGCTGACTTTTCAGAACTTTGCTTTCTGTCTGTTATTTGTTTTATTATATATTTAGGAAATGACAGAAGTTCTACGACATTACAAGCCTGACTAAGCATATTTTAAATTGACTGGGAAAAGTAGACAGACTGTGCTTGTCTTCCTCAAAGTATTCAAAATCAGATTGCTCCTCAGAAAAGTCAGAAACCGTTGAGTTTGATGTTATACATATCTTTGTATGTGTTGCTGTTTACGTTCAGCATATTTTATCTCCAACCAAAACCTTACACACCTCGTTGACCTCCTCAAGAAGTTCTTCAAGACAGTAATCAGGTACTCAGGTGTGCATGATTAAGGTTGGAGATAAAACCTGCAGGAAGGTAAATCTCCAGGAACAGGGTTGGAGACCACTGGTTTACAGTATAAAAGAACTATACCTCTGACATAGCACTCACTTCTGGCCTGTAGTTAAACTGACCAGTCACTACCGCTGAATTGCTGAGGTGTGCTACCCCTCTAGGGGAAAAATTTATATAGTAAAGAGCTGTTATTTGCTAATTAATACTGGATGATTAACTGTTATTTGTATACTTGTTGATTTTCTACTATAAATGATCTCTCTGGTGTATGTTAGGTTTTCTGTTCTGCATCCAGCCAGAGTGGAGTTTTGGTGCACTCAGCTGTCGCCATCAACCCCTGCAGAACCCTGACCCAAGCTCCCATCACTGAGCAATTCCATAAAGTAATCATCATTCTGCTAGTTTGGGCCCTGTTGTTGTAATTATTTAATATCCATTTATATTAAAGTAAGCTGTTGGCTACTCAGATTAAATGTAAAGGATAAAAATAATAATTAAAAAAAAAAAAAAATATATATATATATATATATATATAAAAATCCCCTGATGAGTGGGCAACCACGAAACAGGCTTGACGGGATAAAATT
>JBCNYH010000007.1:11236114-11253549 GCA_039654325.1 Tandanus tandanus | reverse complement strand
GCTGGTGATCGCTGTGAGTGACAGGGAAGTGAGCGTATGCCATCCCTCCCTCCCGTGAGAGCTCGGCCAATCAGCTCACATGGACTCCCGGTCACGGACGGCTGTGGCATCAATCCGGATTCGAACTTGCGAACTTGCGGGTTGATAGTCGTGCACCTTGTCGATGCGCCACTCGGGAGCCCACATTCGGGTACTCCTGCAACTTTTCTCTCCACAACTGATAAAGGCACAATGATGGATCCAGCATTTTCTCACGAGAATAAAGTTCAAGTTCATACTTCATGTGTTCATGAATGCAGGGTTTATCACTTTCATCTTCACGACTCATGTTATTCTGGGTGCCCCAATGTGTGACATTCCGGGTGCCCCAGTGTGTGGCAGCCCACTGCTCTGAGTGTGTGTGCTAAATGCAGAGGCAATAATTTCCCTTGCGTAATTAATACTGTATAGCAAAAAAATAAAAAATCATTGAGTAATTGCTTATTATTTTATTAAGTTTATATGTAAAAAAAAAAAAAAAAAAAAGCATCCTGTCATTAAGTTGTTCTTTTTCTTTTTTTAGAGCTATATATGGTTCAACATTGGCAGCGTAGACTCTTTTGAGAGAAATCTAGAAGCAGCTCACTACGAGTTGGGATTGGAGCCCTCAAACAGAGTGGCAGTGATGTACCGTTCAAAAAGTGATGGGTAAGAGTCCGTACCTGAGACTTGCTCTCCTGCCTGTGGCTTACACATTTCAGTGGATTTTCTTTGGTTTGAATTCACCCCAGTTTGATAGCCTTCTGCTTATCATTTAAGCCTAATGGTTCCTACCTAATTTACCTTTGACTGATTAATAACCAATAAATTGTGTAATTATTTCTACCAGTTATAAGATAAAAATACAGAAATCCTGATTCAGAAAATAAATTGAACCTCAGTTTCATTGGTGTTTATCATCCTCCAGGTCTTTTATTAAGAACATCATTCCTACTTTGCTTCTGATTGGTTTTCTGCTCTTCACCCTACGACGAGCTTCAATGGGTGGAGTTGGAGGCGGTGGAAAGGGGGGTGGACTTTTCGGCATGAGCGAATCCACCGCCAAAATGATGAAGGACAACATTGATGTGAAGTTTAAAGATGTAGCTGGGTGTGAGGAGGCAAAACTGGAGATCCTAGAATTTGTCAACTTTCTGAAGAACCCACAACAATATCAGGACCTGGGTGCTAAGATCCCTAAGGTATAGTATTTTATAAGAGCTGGTACTGGTGTTAACTCATGATGCATTCATATATTGTGTACTCCTGACTTCAGAGTATAACTTAATAATCATGTAACTGCATTCCAAGGGTGCTGTGCTGTCTGGGCCTCCAGGAACAGGCAAGACTCTACTGGCCAAAGCAACTGCTGGAGAGGCTAATGTCCCCTTTATTACTGTAAATGGCTCAGAGTTCTTGGAGATGTTTGTGGGAGTTGGTCCAGCCAGGGTGAGTGGAGGACTGGAACTGTTGTGTGTTAGTCATGAGTGTATTTGTTTAACTGGTATTCCACGAGAGAATATTACGTAGCGCACAAACTTTGCTGTGTGTATCTGTAAGAACATGAATGAAAAGAACAAGCACGATTCCACCTGGTAACCTCGTTTCTTTCAGGTGAGGGACATGTTTGCCATGGCGAGGAAGAACGCTCCATGTATCCTTTTCATAGATGAGATTGATGCGGTTGGCAGGAAGAGAGGTGGAGGAAACTTTGGTGGTCAAAGTGAGCAGGAGAACACCCTCAACCAGCTGCTTGTGGAAATGGATGGTATGTATAGAGACACTATGCATGAGGAAGTCAGTCTACTTTACGATAATAATTTTCTACATGACTATTATTGGTGGAAACAGTTTTCGATTATAGACTCGATGGTCATAAAAAATAACTTTCTTTGGAAATTCATCATCGGACTACATTTGTTTTAAGAAATGAAGGCTATTCCGTACGAGAAACTGCCAAAAAACTGAAGACTTCATACAAAGGTGTGTACCACTCCCTTCACAGAACACTGCAAACTGGCTTTAACCAGGATAGAAAGAGAAGTGGGAGACGCCAGTGCACAGCTGAGTAAGAGGACAAGTACATCAGAGGTTCTGGTTTGACAAACACCTGACGGTCATTAAGTGGCAGCTTCATTAAGTATTACCTGTAAAACACCAGCGCCAACTTTAACAGTGAAGAGGCGACTCCTGGATGCCGGCCTTCTGGGCAGTTTCAAACAAAAAGATATATCTGAAAATGGTCAATAAAAGGGAAAGATGAAGGGGTGGGGGTGTTTGGCGCTATGGACAGACGAATCCAAGTTTGAGGTGTTTGGATCACAAGGAAGAACCTTTATAAGGAGCAGAACAAATGCCAAGATGCTGCAGGAGGACTTGATGCCATCTGTCAAACATGGTGGGGGGAAACGTGAGTGTCTGGGGGTGCTGTGGTGGTGGTGGTAAAGTGGAAGATTTGTACAGGGTCAAAGGTGATCTTAAACAAGGATGGCTCTCACTACAGCAATACCATGCCATACCTTGTAGACAGCACTTGAATGGTCTCGGTTTCCTTCTACAACAGGACAATGCTCCAAAGTAGGCTCCAGAATGCACTATTTAAAGAAGAAGCAGGCAGCTGGGATTCAATCCATAATGGAGTGGCCAGCGCAGTCACCGGATCTCAACCTGATTGAGCTGTTGTGGGAGCCGCTTGACCATATGGTACAGAAGAAGTGCCCAACGAGCCAGTCCAACTTGTGGGAGGTGCTTCGGGAATCAGTGGGTGGAATTTCTTTGTCTTACCTCGACGAATTGACAGCTGGAATGCCAGAGGTCTACAAGGCTGTAATTGCTGCAATGGAGGATTTTTCGATGAAAGCAAAGTTTGAAGGACGAAAACAATATTTTTAACCTTGTCAACCATTTCAGCTGTCATATGTTGATTATATTTCATATTCATTTCGCAACTCATTTAATGCCCATAGGTTTGTATTTTCACAGAGAATGTGAAATTTTCTGGGTGACCCCAAACTTTTGAACTGGTGTGTGTGTGAGAGAGAGAGAATATCTAGTGCACCCCACAATGAGTAAATACATTATTTTCACTACACTAATATTACCCTAGATGACAGATTGGACCCTATAGGATGTATTAGGGGTTTAATGCAAATTATTTCTCTTGTAAGATGACCTATTTTTGATCTGTGTAATCTAACTAACTTCCTGTTCCTGCTTTTTATTTTTAGCTTTGTTCATCTGCTCATATTTTTCGTATTTTGGTCCACACACTGTGTAAACTATGAAACCTAAATCTCGTCTCCTGAGAGTTTTTCCTTTGTGTCTGGTTAGGTTTTAACAGCAGTACGAATGTTGTTGTGTTGGCTGGCACAAACAGACCTGACATCCTGGACCCTGCTCTGATGCGACCTGGGAGATTTGACAGGCAGATTTACATTGGTTTGTTCATGCTCTTTAATGTGTTTGAGTACAATATTCTTACAGCTTATTTTTATATTGAATTCGTGTTCAGGCAAATTAGTCATGTAACATAAAGATGTGCTGTTTGTGTGACTCTTTCAGGACCTCCAGATATAAAGGGCAGAGCCTCTGTCTTTAAAGTTCACCTGAGACCCATCAAACTGGACCCAAATCTAGATCCAGATGCCCTTGCTAGGAAAATGGCTGCTGCTACCCCAGGTTTCACAGGTGCGGAGGGAAATCAGGGTTGATATGTGATATAATAAAATAACGTATTTGTAATAAGGTAATCAGCACATTACCTTTGTTGTAAAATCTTTTTTCTTCTTAAAGGTGATAGGAAACTTTTTTAAGTAGTTCATAGAAATTCCATCATTCATTAATTTTCTAAGCCGCTTAATCCTAATTGAAGTCACTGGGAGACTGACGCCTATCTCAGCCGACTCTGGACGAAGGCGTGGTACACCCTGAACAGCTCGCCAGCTCATTGCAGGGCCAACACACATACTACCATGCACACTCACACCTAGGGGCGATATGGAACTGCCAATTAGCCTACTGTGCATGTTTTTGGACTGTGGGAGAAAACCGGAGTACCCTGAGGAAACCCATACAGGCACAGGGAGGACAGAAACGCCTGAGCCCGGGAATCGAACCCAGGCCTTCTTGCTGTGAGGCGGACATGCTAACCACAGTGCCACCGTGCCACTTTCATAGAAATTATAAAGTAATAGACACAATTCCGTTTTAATTGAAGCTTTTCTTTTTACTGATGACCTGGCTGTTTGCTACGGCGGCACGGTGGTGTAGTAGTTGGCACGTCCACCTTACAGCAAGAAGTTTCTGGGTTCTCCCTGTGCTCGCATTGGTTTCCTTCTATAGCCCAAAGACATGCAGATTAGGTTTACTGTCCGTTCCAAATTGCCCCTTGATGTGAGTGTGAATGGTTGTGTGTGTGTTGGCCCTGCAATGGTCTGGTGAGATGTTCAGGGTGTACCCCGCCTTCGACTAGTGTCTGCTGAATTAGACTCCAGCCTTCCCGCGACCCTAATAGGATTAAGCGAATGGATTAAGCGGTTCAGCAAATGGATGGATGGCTGTATGCTAACTGGGGATATTCCTGTGACCCCTTATAATTTTAAAGCTGTGGGAGCGGTTTGTGTTTTAATGGACCCTGTATAGATGATTATGGTGTGTTTCTGTTCTCTCCTCTCAGGAGCTGACATTGCGAATGTCTGTAACGAAGCTGCTCTAATTGCTGCAAGACATCTCAGTGATGCGGTCAATCCCAAACACTTTGAACAGGCCATTGATCGAGTGATTGGAGGTGAGTCGTGAAATCGCCCCATGATTTGCAAACAAACACAAATCATGCACAGCAAACATTACTAATCCAACACACACCTGTTGGAAGTTATACACATTAAGTCCTTATCTATGTGTGATTTACCATCAAGGCTAGTGCATATGTCATGCATATATAGGCATCACCAATATACTGTAACCCCAACAACACATGTACTGCTAGAAATTTACTGATAATTAGTTCTCGATTAGCCTCCATCGATCCATCCATCCATAAGCTGTCAGGGTCACAGGGAAAGCTGGAGCCAATCCCAGCTGACTTCAGGTGAGACACCGGGTACAACCTGAACAGGTTGCCAACCTATTGCAGGGCTAACACGAAGACACACAACCATTCACATTCACTCCTAAGGGCAATTTATAGTAGCCAGTTGACCTAATATGCATGTGTGTGGACTGTGGGAGGAAACCAGAGTACCTGGAGGAAACCCGCACAAATACAGGGAGAGCATGCAAACTCCACACAGAAGTCTGAGCCACTGTGTGGCCTACTGGTTACCAGTATTAGGATCTATTGCATGGTTGTAATAGTTAATGCAGTTAATTTTCAGCAGTATTTCTGACAGGCTTATAAAGATAACGCTTGTTTTGACATGTTGACACGCCATCTCTGTGCACTTTGACTGATGTGTAATTTAGGGCAACTCTTTTGGAAGGCTAACAGAGCTAAATGGAGGGCAGATGCCCCTGTGGCGCCACGTGCTGTTTTGATGCTCACCCATTTGTGAGGAAATCGGGGCAATTGCATTTGCAGCACATACAGGCAGAATTACAGTGCCAAAACTCATATGATCCACGAATAATGTGTCCTGCTGTGAACTTGTTGAAAAATGTGTTGTGTGTGCATTTGGAACTGCAGGCAAAATGCTGCTTGTTTATCTGTATTATTTCTTTACTTTCATGGAACTTTCAGGCATTTGTTTGTGAGGAGCATTTAGATTTGTGTTTTGTATTTGCAACGCACCTTGTCTGTGTGCGTGCGTTTCTGTGCGTGTGTGTGTGTGTGTGTGTGTGTGTGTGCTGTATTTGTAAAGCATGGTGTGTATATTCATGAATCATGGGGGTGCATAATTCACATTCTGTTTAAAACTTTTATACACTGACATTTTGGTTTTCTCTCACTGTCCACCATCGACTGTGCTGGCACAATGCATTCATGTGATGGCCTCTAAAACATTTTTAGGACAATGTCCTGTTTTTTCCAGTATCCGTACACAATGCACTTTGTGCCTCCTTTGTTCAGGTCTCGAGAAAAAGACTCAAGTCTTACAGCCCACTGAGAAGAAGACAGTGGCTTATCATGAAGCTGGACATGCTATAGTCGGCTGGTTCCTCGAGCATGCTGACCCACTCCTCAAGGTAGAAATGCTCAGTTCTGCTGGGCTTATAATGTTAATGTTGGTGCCTTTTTAGTATTCTTTTGAGGTTTTTTTTTTGTTTGTTCTTTTTTGTTTTTTTTTAAGTAGAGTACGTTCTGCAAATCACTCTGCCATTTTTTTCACTTTACATGAGCTGATACCCTAGTAGTTGCATAGCCAATCAGAACACAGCATTGCTCATATCCAGTGGGTGTGGATATAATAATTAGACATAAACACATTTAATTGGGGTCAGGTAGAAATTTATCTTTAAGTAAGTAATTGCTGGTGAACATGTAATTGGACGCATGGAGATGTATTTAAAGAGCACTGTGGAGCTCTGTCTGCATCGTCATGTCCATTCATTCTGGAAAGTTGATTAGACAATTTGCTCATATTGGTGTGTTTGTCAGGTTTCTATTATTCCACGTGGGAAAGGTCTGGGCTACGCACAGTACCTTCCTAAAGAACAGTACCTCTACACACGGGAGCAGCTGTTCGACAGGATGTGCATGATGCTGGGTGGTCGTGTGGCCGAGCAGATTTTCTTTGGCAGAATTACCACTGGCGCTCAGGATGACCTGAAGAAAGTCACACAGTCAGCCTACGCTCAGGTATAGACAACTCCTGGGAGGCAGTCCATGGCATTTGAGCTCTTTTGCCTTTGATTCCCTTTGACCCTTTTCAACACTATGTTCATTTGGTTATATCCTAGATCGTGCAGTTTGGAATGAGTGAAAAGGTGGGGCAGGTGTCGTTTGATCTGCCACGGCAGGGTGACATGGTGCTCGAGAAGCCCTACAGTGAGGCCACGGCAGAACTAATCGATCAGGAGGTCAGAGAACTGGTGGATAGGGCGTATCAGAGAACACTACAGCTCATCACAGAGAAACGTTCCCTGGTTGAGAAGGTAGGACCCTCTCATTAGCATGCATTAGAAGGCATTAATGGGAAACAAAGGTGGACGATAACTCTAGAAAGTTGCTTATTGTGTGTGCAGGTGGGACAGCATCTTCTCAAAAAAGAGGTGCTGGACAAAGCTGACATGGTGGAGCTGCTCGGTCCCAGACCGTTCAAAGAGAAATCCACTTATGAGGAGTTTGTGGATGGAACGGGCAGCTTTGAGGAGGACACAAGCCTACCTGAAGGGTTAAAGGACTGGAACAAGGAAAGGGAGAAGATTCAGGATGAGGTGGAAAGCTCCCAATAGAAACAGGCTGCTTAAAACCTGAATTTCTCCTCTCTGTTTAGGCTGCTGCCATATCAGATACCAGGGGTGAAAATTAACACTAGTCCGCTGGCCCGTGGCGAGTCAAAGATCTGTAGGGCGAATGAAATTAGCTAGCAAGTCATCCTGCTGGCGACCTGCCAAATCCAATAGGCAAAGAAGATATAGTGTTCCTGACCAATAAATATGGAGGAGGACTAGCAGTTTCATAATTTCACTAGTCCTGTTGGCCAGTAGCTTAGTTTTGCTAAATTCCACCCCTGAGATACTCAATCTGAGGTGGTGTTTCTGGGCTTGCGAGACCTCATGACCTTGTGAGATGACTGCAGTTCACATTTGTGAAATGTTGATAAGAGACTTATAATGAGATTTGAAATGCCTTAATCATCAGCAGTGGAAGGAGAAATGAAGGCAGAGGAGATCATGAAAGTCTTGTATTGAAATCCGTACACCATTTCAAATATTGGCTACATGACCTCAGACAGTGTTATTTAATTTCAGGAGTGTTTGGAGGTAGGTGATGGACTCATTTGGTTACAGTGTGAATTTTTTTAATCCTTTTTATAAAAGAGGAAGAGAAGAGATGATGCTGTATATTTGTGTTATTTGTAGACTGTTATTTGGCAAACATGCCTATTGTACCTAATTCATTAAGTAGGTTTTTTTTCTGCCACAACACACATCTATTTAAGTTAAGTGTCTGAGCCAGAGCTCAAATTCCAAAAAAATGGGCCAAACCCCAAGTTGAAAAGACGTAATAAGGTTTTAATGGAGCTAACTACGTCAGAAAAGTAGAAAGAATCAAAGTATCTCTCACACCTGTTCCACCATTTTGGGGGATGTTGGAAATGGGGAAATCACTTCACTTACTGTGCATAATATTCTTGTATGCAAAGATGGTCATAAAAAGATTTAAATGTTGGATCTGAAATTTAATCTAAGACCTGTCCAAAATATTTCTGGGTTTTTTTTCCCTTAAATGTTTTTCATTATTTGTTCATCTTCCACAACCGATAACAAGACAGCCTGATAACAAGCTCCGGAAGCTAGTATCTTGGGCAGCGACTTTTGGATTCACCAACTTTTCTGATGAATGTTGAAGAAAATCCAGGGTTCGCCCCTGACATGAGCGACGTTTAGCAACATTCACGTGAGTGTTTGCAAAAGACAGTTGGCAAACATTAGCAAGTATTAGCAAAATTTAGTGCCGGTGTTTGCAACGATTCGCAACTATGTTCCACTCGTTTGCCACTGTTTGGGACCATTTGTTATTTCCTGGCAAAAATGTCAGGTGAACGTTGGAATTGAACCACCCTTACCCCTATTGATGGACCCAACCCTATAAAAAGGTGAGCAAACCAGTTGCTAGTTTTCACTATTTGGCAAACCAAAAAGAACTTTAGCCACATGTGTTTCAACTGTTTTGCAGACATTTGCAGAAAAAATTATTCAAAAAGAAAACTTAACCCATGAAACCCAAAATTCACTACGTTTATCAGCATTCGCCACTCTGAGAGATACCAGCATAGATAGAACCACATGTGACAGACATCTACAAGTACAATAAAGTATGCTGCTGTGCAAGTCCCAGGATAAACAAGTGAAAAGATCTGCTCCAAAAATGCATGTTTTTAATTTGGGGTTTGGCATGTTTTTGTGCCCAGGATTGTACTGTATGGTATCTGATGTTTTATTTTGGATGTTATCAGTTTCTTCAAAAATGGTTCATGTACACCTCTTTAAAAATATGGTTTCCAAAAAAAAAATCTGTACTGTAAGCACTATTTATATGCAGTTACTTTCTTAAAGATTTTAAACAAAAATGAAAATTTCCATATTTTACTCCTTGAACTTGAAAGTGACTCCAGATAGGCTGTAACTGGTATCTCGGACCTTTTCTGCTCTGAATACCTTCTGCGTAGATTCCCAGTCCCTTGTATAGGTATAGAGACCAATCACAAATCCAGCAGAGTCGTCCACCACAAGGTGACATACTCAATGTGAGGTGCAAGACGGCCAAGTAGTTTTGGCAACTTTTATGACAAAAGCATTTGGTGTCATGAACCTTGTTACCTCACAACATCAGGGTCCTGGTTTCAATCCTGTGTTCAGGTTACTCTGGAGGTCCGTGGAGGTTCTTTATCCTATCGTTGACATGCTCTGTCATGAGCCTGCTCCTGTCAGACATCCTTCTCTTACAGTTTTGTTTTGCCCTAGTATTATCCTGTTTATGGCCCAAGCCACAGTTTTACTGTCAGCACAACTAGGCCACAGTCAGATTGATTTATCGCACCCTCAGCTTCCTTCCCTTCAGGCAAATGCTTGGATCATCTGGGAAATTCTTCTTTTCAGTGCTGTACACCAGAATATGGGCCAGTTTGGAAATAGACTTTAAGTCTACATTTTAATGTTAGTACAGAGTCCATGCTGTGATAATAGTTTGTTCATGGCAGTGTCTTTCTAACTTCCAGTGTAAATACAGCAATAAAATTGGATCATTCGGCTGAAACAATGCTGTGCAAAAAAAAAAAAAAAAAAAGCTGAAGTCATTTTTAATAGTTTTTCAACCTTTAAAATTGTAATCATTTAAAACTGTGTAAGCAGGGATAAACATAGAATTTTGGACATACTACCTCACAGATGCCAATAATGTGAGACCAGCATTATTGAATTCATATGCTTTTAATGTTGTGGAAATGGGATTAAAAGTCTGTGATCTCTAAATATATACTTTTCCGACAGTAATACATGACATTGTAAAGCATTTAATCTAGAAATTAAGGGGAACATTTCCGTAAGTTGTTTACAATGATCAGCCTTAACATTATTACCTTCAGGCTGGTGTGCAGCTAGGCTGCCCCGTACTCCGCAGGCTGCAATGCACTGTGTTTTCATTCATCTTTATCCTAGCCAGCATTAACAGTGTCAGCAGTTTGTGCTACAGTAACTCTTCTGTGGGATCAGACCAGACGTACTAGCCTTCACTCCTCCCACGCATCAGTGAGCCTTGGGTACCCATGCCACTCTCGCCAGTTCACTGGTTGTTCTTCCTTCGACCACCTTTGGTAGGTACTTAATGTATACCAGGAACACCCCACAAGACCTGCCATTTTGGAGATGAATAAAACCTGATCAGCCATAACATTAAAAACATTATGACCAGCAAAAAGTGAATGACATTTTTAAAGTGCCACCTGTCTGATCCCACAGAAGAGCTACTGTAGCTGCTGAAACTTAATTCTGGCTACGATCGAAAGGTGTCAGAACACATTGCATTGCAGCTTGCTGTGTAGGGGCTGCCTATCCTCAGACCAGTCAGGTGGTGTTAATGTTATGGCTGGTCAGTGTATATACACACAGCTTTCTTTCTGTCTGAAATTTTTACAATTTTGAAATATACTCTGCCCAGACAAAAAAAAGCAGTGCACTCTAATATTTTTGGAGCACCTTTAACCTTGATTACAGCACATAATAACCATGTTGCTTCACTTGGTCAGGTCAAGGCTCAGCAACATGTGGTAATAAAATGAAGTCAGCTCAAATAGTGAGAGAGCGGTTCAGGGAGCATGAGGAATGATTTTTACACATGAACTGGCACCACAGAGTCCTGAGCTTAACCCTATAGAAAGTCATGCGGATGTGCCGGAGAAGACTTTATGGAGTAGTTCGGTTTTCCCGTCATCATAAGTTGAAGATGTCAGTGAAAAATGGACTCAACACAGGATGGAAATAAATGTTGTACTGCTGCTTAAGTTTGTTAAAACGGTGTCATGGCGCTTACATGTTGTAATCAAGGATAAAGGTGGTCCGAACAAATATTAGTGCACCACTTCTTTGGCTGAGCAATGTATTTTATATAGAGCCATGTGAAAATTTAGATTATTCATTCATTTTGTTATTTACATATTTCCATTAAATTAAAGTACTGAAGCTCAGCTCCGTATGACTAAATCTAGGGGTGCCCCTCCCTAGTTTTCCTAGCCTGTAAATATAAAGCAGACTACTTTTTAAATATTTTGTTAGAAATACAGTTGGCGCTCTAAATTCTAAGTAACAGTTATGTACAATTCACCATGTTTTCCACTTAAGAAGCGTTCTGTATATTCCTTTGGTTACAACTTGATGCTACACTGCTTTCCCAGTCATTTTGGGAATCATCTGTAGTGCTGAACTAAAAGCTGTACACCTCAAAGTTCTCATTTTGTTACAGCTATAAGCAAAAAATGTGAAAGTGCATGATGTTGCATTGCGCTTGCATCAGACAGATTACATTACGGACAGGTTATTATGTGTGTGTGTGTGTGTGTGTGCGTGCATGGTGCCCTGCATTGAACTGAGAGTCTCATCCAGGGTACATTCTGACTCATACTATCATCACTGTGGGGTTTTTTTCTTTTTCGTTATCTGAGCTGCTTTATCCTTTATTAACATTGCAGGGATGCTGGAGCCTATCCCAGCCATCTCTGGGCGTAGGCAGAGTACACCCTGCCAACACAAACATACACACACCTAGGGGCAATTTGGAACAGCCAATTGGCCTAGTGTGCATGTATTTAGGAAATGGGAATTAAATACAGTACCCGGAGGAAACCCATGCCGGGAGAACTCCACACAAACACCCTCACCAGGCATGGGGCTCAAACCCAGGACCTTCTTGCTGTGATGCAAAAGTGCTAACCACAAGGTCACAGTTGAATTCACATATAAAGTAACAATGTGCACCGTGTTTGTGGTTCTTTATTTTCTTGACATTTCATTCATTCGAGTTGGTTTGACTGTTTTACCGCTCATAGTTTCCTCGTGTATAATGACATACCCTGTTTTAAACATGCGTAACATTTAACCCTGTAATAACCTGTAAGTGTTTTACACCCTTTTATAAATGCTCGAGTGAAAACGTTTCACACAGTTGAATGGCATGTTTATCATTTAATCTTGAATTTTAAATTAGGACTCAGGTAAAACATTTAAAGGAATGTAAGTGGGAATATTTAGATCACAGGTGTCAACATCAAAGCCTGCGGGCCAAATCCGGCCCTCCAACGTTTTTCAATTTTACGTGGAACTTGAGCTTCAATCAAGTATATGATTATCGTACATTCTTTGCATCAACTTTTAGCATGAAATGAAATGAAATCATCCATCCACTAGGTGGAGCCAACCAAGTAAACAGCTAACGGCTAGCAAGTAAACAGCTAGCCATTCATGACTCAAGAAAGATTGTAAGCTAGCTTATCACTGTCACGCATTGTCAGAAAAGAAAAGTGAATAAAGGAGGATTCTGGCCCTCACAGAAAATGAGTCTGACACCCTTGATTTAGATGAAAAATAAAATCGCCTTGACTTGGAGCATTAACACTCATTTGCTCTTCCTAATTTTAAATAAATCTCCACTTTCTTAAAATAATGTGGGAGTGAATCTATGTCTATGACGATAATGCAGATGAGGTTTTTTGTTTGTTTGTTTGGGGTTTTTTTGTCCCACTTGAACTGCTATTATTTTTGATGCTTCACTCTTTAAAACATTCCTGGCAGCTCCTTAGGTCGGTTCTTCTTTATTGAAATGATCCTTGAAGATGCGAAATGTGCCAGAAAGCTTCATGAGGTCATGCTGTCAGTTCATCACATCAAAACTGGTTAATCATATCATTGAAACACTTCCCATTGATTGCTGGTTAGAGGAGAAATTTTGCATTTCCTGAAGAGCCCACTCTTCTCTTATCATTCGATGTTATCGGTTGGCTCGGTTTGCCTCATTTAGGCAGAAAGATCACTGTATCATGAGCAGGGGACTCTGTGCATTTTCAGAGATCCCTCATCGCTTCCTTGGGAAGGAATCTTCATCCCCAGGCAAGGATGGCATGTCCTCTCTGAGCCCACATGGTTGTGGCTCAGGGCTGCTGTGATTGAGAACGCTCAATCTTTAGCAAAGGCTCAGTGTTCTCTGAGTCGCTGTGATGCTTCCTGTCTCTGGGTTGCTGCTCACCTTTGCACCCCCGGGTCCAGGAGGGTGATCGGACGTAGCCTCCATGAGGGAAACGAGGCAACGGCGGCTGATGATCTGAAGGAAGAACAAAGCAAGACAACACATGTTTTGATTTTATTCTTTGATCATTTCCCATGAGCTGGACATTATCTCAGAGCTTATGACTCTTCCCAGGCATTTCAAATTTAGGCCAGAGACCTACAGAGATTTCTGTTTTTTCCCTCAACAGCACTGACAGAGGCATACGAAGCACAGTTTCAGTTTTCCCTGACTCGAACATGTTTATTCCATCTATCCCAATTATTAATTAGTTCATGAACTACACTAAAAATCAAATGTTTTTTGAACCATTCAGAAACCATTTTCCCAGTTTCCATTTTTCCAAATTCCAGTTAAAACATGGGGGGAAAAAAAGTTCTGGAAGTTCTTCCCAAGACTGTTTCCGATGTTCCTACAAACGTGTTGCACGTGTTGGTTGCTTTTCCTTCACCCTTCTGTCCATTCCACCCCGAACCAGCTCGATGGGGTTTAAGTCTGAAGCCTGTGCTGCCATTCCATGATTTGACGTCTATCATCTTGTTCTTTTCTTCTAATGTATTTCTGACATCCTGCTTAACTTAAAAAAAAATGGGGGTGTTCTAAAACTTTTGACTGATAGTGTAAAGCCCTTAAAGACATTATTTTAAGAGATGTTGTTCGATCCCACCAAACTCTGATTGCGAGCGAATGCCTTGGACATTTCTGAGGAGTTCATTAAACTTAGACTTGTATTCATTATGCAGATGTTTTTTACTCAGCATGACTTATTGAGTGACTAGTAATATTCATCTGATTTACAATTCTCACATAAATAAGAGTTTGCTTTAATCCAAACCAAGTCTCCTTTGGGGAAGAAGTTTTATTTTCCCTATATAAAAATGAAATGATTACATGTACGTGTAATCTTCAGCCGAACTTATAGGTCAACCGGGATCTCAACACAAAACCTTTCTTCTGTCTTCTTTCTGATGAGTGTAATAAGTGAAACAAAATATTCAACAGGAAGAATACTTCAACATTTCAAAATCACGAGTGTGTAGATGGGAAATAGAAAACAAGTTGGGGAAGAAAAAACAAAATGAAACTAATACATTTTTACTAAATGGTTTGCATTAGCATTGAGTAGAATCATTGCCTAACACTAACCTTTATGTTATAGATGGATAGATGATTTTATTAATCCCCTGAGGGAAATTTGGTTGTCATTAGCAGCAAGACATACATATAAGGTGCAATCAAAAACTTGCTAAATATAAAAATACATTTACAGCATACATATAAACATCCATACAGGAATAATAGAAATACAGAAATATATATATAAAAAAAGAAGACACTGAGGTAGTATAAGTGGCAGAGGTCCATAACAAATTTCACGATGATCATAAGATGGTATTTTAATTGTATTATTAGTTAATATTCACAAAAGGTAAACATTCAGTCATTCATTTGCTGAACTACTTAATCTTACTAGGGCCACGAGGAGGCTGGAGCCTATCTTGGCCCACTCTGGGTGAAGGCAGGGTACACCCTGAACAGCTCACCAGTCTACTGTAGGGGCAAACACAACCATTCATACTCACACCTAGGGGCAATCATGAATATCCAATTAGCCTGCTGTGCATGTCTTTGGACTGTGGGAAGAAACCAGAGTACCCGGAGGAAACCCATGCAAGTAGGGGGAGAATATTGCAGACTCCACACAGAAATGTCCTTGCCAAGTCTGGGTCTAGAACGCAGGACCTTCATGCAGTGAGGCGACGATGCTTACTACTATGCTAACATGCCACCCCAAAAGATAAACATGGAAACGCATTAACTGGAAACCTATTCAATTCAATAAATTGAATAATAAAATTGCTAACTATCAAAATGTCCTTTATAAAATGGTAGCCCTTTTAAAGTGAAAGTGCTACTCACTTGCTGGGAGTTCATTGTGATTTTCTTCATCTGAATCAGCAAACACTTCTCCCAGCTCTTGATCAGACATGTCAGTCAGCTCCGTCAGGTCCAGCAGATCAAAGTGGACCTCTAGAGATGAGACACTGCTCAGTGGCTCTGAGAGATGATGAGAGACAACAGTAAGAAACTATGACTAGTTGTAGCAACTCAGATAACAATCGTCAGTGTGGTTCTGCTCAGTATGATCATGAAACTGTTGATGTTATACTGGGAGAAGGCTATATAACTATTCAACCTATCTTGTAAAATATTCATCCTCTTTTTATCAAATCAACATAGGCATTCCAGTAAGTAATGCATACTAGGGCTATATTAGGATGATCATGCTCTATCTTTACAATGCTTGCAGTGATCACAGTGGCCTCTGTTGGACACTCCCACTTACGTCGTCTCTCTGCGGTCAGGACCTGGCTGCAGTGGTGCCCAGGGGTTCCGGCATGCTCTCCTGCAGCATTGTGAGACGGCTCAGTAGTAAGACTGGCAGAGCTCGATGACTTGAGAAGTTTCTGAAAGTCTTTTTGTCTGTTGGGCTCTGCAGGAAATAAAAAGGAAAATCAAATGCTTATTTGAGAGTTACTGAGCAGAACATAACCATTTGTTGATGGTTGGGAGCGCTGCCAGTTAAATTCCCATAGTGTATATCTGCACTTGGATTAAAGAGATGGTTTCTGGCGGTTGCCAGAGTTAAGAAACATGATATACCTCAGTTTCACATTGAGGTGATGCAATTGACTGTTCTCTATTGAGTGCTTTTGGCAGATACCACAACAGACAGGTGTTCTGTTTCATTAAAACCTTTACTACTATAATGGGGGAAATAGATCCATTTGTTAACAGGGACTCCATTATTTCCTTTTCAGGCTCTCAGAGGAGCTATACACACTTCAGGAGCGCCAGATATTTTACCAGACAGTTTGTTACTATGAGGGCTTCATTCCTCTGCAGTGTACATCCTTTCCCTACCCCATCCTTTCCCTACACCAAATCTCTCATTATAATATATTACCCCTTCACACAACCCACACACAAAGTCAGATACAGCAGAGTCGCCCATTATGGTAGCTAAACCATTTATATATATCGTATACACATATTACAAATGTCTAAACATTATTGTATTTTAACATTATTTTTAAAAATTTGCCCAATAATATCATTTCAGTGTTAACAATAATGTCAATGTCAATTTTTATGAAGAACTTAGTTTTAATTATTCTTATTATTTTATAATACTAATAATGGCCATTAAATACACCATAGCCATTTTATCCTGTGTACACAATCTGCTTTTCAGAATCAATCCATAAGCATGAGGACCAGCTACCCATGCTACTGAACCTAAGCATTCTGAATGCTGCCTTGTTCTGCATGTCTGTCTTATGTGCAAGAAACAAAGAAAAAAAAAGAAACAGCCTTTCCAGAAACAAAATGCATAAAAGATTTTCCAGTACAGTGACGCTCTTGCATTTATTGTGTCTGCAGAGCCACATGCCCAGCTGTGTTAGGACAAAAAGGGTGTCTCTTACCTGCAGCACTGGAGTCTGCCTGAGCCTCCATTCAGCCTACACAGCAGCCGGTGCAATGCTGTCTGGCGCTGCAGACAGGGATGGGAGGGGAACTGTGAGGCGTAGCCTCCTTCGTCATGCTCTCTCTCTCTCTCTCTCCCCCCCCCCCCCTCTCCCCCCCTCTCCCTCTTGAATTCCTCTCTTTATACATGCAGTCACATCCACATACCCCTTGTCTGTGCAGCATGCACAGCACAATAGCAAAGAAAGACAAAGGCAAAAAGAATTGCAATTGCCATCTGTTACAGTCTGTTACAAAAAAAATATGCTAGGATCTACCGGGAGACCAAAAAGAATGATTTTGAACTATTTGAGGTGGGGCGAAGGATAAGTGATTCACTCTGGTAGTAAACATATATAAATATTGTCCCTTCATTTTATGTAAAATAGGAACTAATATTAAATACCATGCTAGGCCACGTCTGAGTCTTTTAAAACAGGCCAGTATATATATA
>JBCNYH010000007.1:11218297-11233543 GCA_039654325.1 Tandanus tandanus | reverse complement strand
TCTGGGTGAAGGCAATGTACAGCCTGAATAGTTTGCCAATCCATCGCAGGGCCAACACACACACACACACACACACACACACACACACAATCATTTACACTCACACCTAGGGGCAATGTGGAACAGTCTAGCTAAGTTAGCTTAATGTGCATGTCTTACCAAACGTGTACCGAGCCTGGGACTCGAACCCAGGACCTTCTTGCTGTGAGACGGATGTGTTAACCCTTACGCCACTGTGCTGCCCACAGATGGGTGCCAGATGGGCTGCTGTTAGCAAATGATTGAATGAATGTTATGGTATGTGAAATTTGCTACGGATGACATGGTTTGTGCACTGGGTGGTGTTGCCGTCTCATGGCTCTGGGGCCCTTAGTTAGTTCCTGAGCTCAGGGACTGTCTGTGTAGAGTTTCTGTGTATGTTCTCCATGTGTCCGTGAGGGTTTCCTCCCACCTCCCAAAAACCTGAATGAGTACATAAATGTGTGTATGTGCCTGGTGCTCAATCCATTCCCTACTAATTCCCAGGTTAGGAAATCCAGGAAATCCTGATAAGGATAAAGTGGTTATTCATAATGAATGAGAGAGTAAGTTAAAATTTTCCGCTAGGTGTGAATGAGTGTGAGAATGTGTGTCATCATGATGTCCACTGATGGACCGGAGTTCCCTCCAGGGTGTATTTTTAACTTACTCTCAGTGTTCCCAGGATTAGTTTTAAATCCAGCACAACCCTGGCCAGGATATTACTGAAGAAGAATAAATAATGAAGTGAGCATTCCTTATTCAAGCAATGAAATAAAGTACAGTATAATTAGGCTATATACCCCCTGTACACTTTGAGAGGAACTCCTGTACACCTGTATGTTTATTCAGTCATTCAATCATTCACCCATGTGACCACAGCACAACACATCAAATTTTGATTAATAATTAAAATATTCACATATAGTGCCATGTTTGTGACTTTAATCGTTGCATGGATGTTGGTGCCAGAGGCAATGATCTCCTGGGAATTTCACACGCAACAATCTCTAGATTTGAACAGAATGGTGGGAAGAACAAATGGCACAGAGAGTGCACCAGGACTGTGTGTAGAAATACCTTACTGATAAGAGAAGTCGGAGAAAAATGGCCTGATTGGTTCAAGCGTCCAGGAAGTCTATAGTAACTCATAACACATATAATCACGCTTTAATTGTAGTGAGCAGAAACTCATTGCATCATGCACAAAACCGCAATCTTTTAGGTGGATGGGCTACAACAACAGAAGAACATTTCGGGCTCCATTCCCGCCAACCAAGGACAAAAAACTGAGGCTATAATAATTGGCACAGTTTCACCCAAAACTTGGGGTGGGGGGTGCAGACTGATGCAGTCCTCCATTGTAGCCCATCCACCTTGAAGTTTGATGTGTTGTGTCCTGAAATGCATTTTTTCTCTCAACACGGATGTAATATGTGCTTATTTTAGTTACTACAGACTTCCTAAAAGCTCAGATAATTCTGGATTTTCTCTTCTGATATCTGTCATCTGCAAGTTAGTTCAGTCTGCAGACCCTGTGCATGCAGGGCATTTTTGTTTTGTGCACCCTTCTTTTCAAACACTAGCCTCTTGAAACCCCACTGTCCTCTTATGAGGAAACATCATATTTTCTCCCAGTTGCATTGTGTATTACTATGTTCTTTTAACCAGCTCATGGTCAATGGTACTCATGTTTGATGTAAACATTAACTGAGCACTTGACCTGTAACTGTATGATTTTATGTCCTTGTGTTACTGACATGAATAAAAGATTAGACACCTGCATGAATGAGCAGCGGTACAGGTGTGGGAGTATTTCTTCATTAAACAAGAGGGAAGGACATTTACTTATTGACAAAAGAGAAAAAGCAAAAAGAAAATAGAAAAAGGAGTAGGGAAAGCAAACATTGTGTAAAAACAAAGAAAAACCCTTTTTTTTTTAAATCTCTGGATTTATTATCATTATTATTATTATTATTATTATTATTAATAATAATCCATTGGATTTCCTCTTCTGATTGGTGGGCAGCCATGAAATCATTTTTGGTATTGCATCATTGCCATGGGGTGATTTGAATGATTATTGCATGACTGGCAGGTGCTACACAGTAACTTTACTGTTTTTTGTTTTTTTGTATTTTTTGAAAGTATTTTGAATGATTATTATTATTATGATTATTATTATTATTATGATTATTATTATTATTATTATTATTATTATTATTTCCCCTGTGGTTATTTGAGTTATTTTATTTTCCAGCGTTTATTTTCTTATTCGTTTATAGATCTGTGAAGCCACAGGGAAACACTGATTTTAAGAAAAGGTTAAAATCTAATTTTGTGGGAAATAAAACCCTCAATAGCGTTTATTGTGTAATGACTTCAAATCTAAAGACCAAGAATGTACAGGATTCAAACGTTTTTCTCTGTGAGCTTTGTTTTATAAATACAAATTAATATAAAAAAAAAAGTGTATTATTCCATCTTACCGCACAGGAAACGCGTGTATTAAAAAAAAAAAAAAAGATAAAACGCGTAGAGCTGCGTTTCTCATGTGACCCATGCCGCCGACAGACCATGTCTGTGCGCATGCGCGTGAAGGGGGCGGAGTCGTTGAGGAAACGGTGAATGGCTGTGATGGCTAACTAGCTAGTCAGATGGGTGAAGAGAAATTGCAAAGCGCTTGTTTCAGGGTATTAAATACATACCGATTCCCTTAGTCGGTTTTCATGGACTTAAGAACTATATTTATCCCTGAAACAGTATCTTCGCTTGCCTAGCGTGGCCTTCTCAACCATTTACCCATTGAGTTATCCGCTCGGAGGAGTGGGAGAAGCTGTTAGCCCTCTGCTCTGACTAGGCACTGAGCTAACTACACAGCTAACCTCGCTAAGTTAGTATGCCCTCTGATTTCATAGCTCTTCTAAGCACGGATATCGACCTCAATTCACCTAAATCTCTATATTCCAAAGGTAAGAATGCTGTCCTGTGTGTTATTCTGAATAAATACATTAAACTTATTCGGGAATGCGTTACTATGGTAATAATGTTTAGCCTCGATGGGCAGCTAGTTAGCTTACTAGCTCACTGTAGCCAGGTTGAGGGTGTGTGCGTGCGCACGCGTCTCTCTCTCTGTGTGTGTGTGTGTGTGTGTGTTTGTTGCCTGACGGCGGCGGTGTGTTTTTGTTTTCTCACATTTCAGTGCAATTTGTTTTGGTTAAAGCTTCTCTTCAGCTGCACCGTCCTTTACTGAGGCCAAGGACTTGTTTCCTTCTTAACCTTGAAAGAGACCGGCGTGCTGATTATTATTTTAAGAAGTGTGTATATACATGTATCTGCTCAGGTGACAGACTTGTCGGTTTCAGTCCGTGACGTGTGCAGCAGTAGCAGCAGAGTCCGACATGACCCAGTGCTGAAGCTCCACACCAGAGTGTCCGAGCACACGCACTGAGCCCTGCTAGGCTGGCTGTTAGCAGGTTACTGGTCTACTTGCACTGAAACCACAACTGGTGTTTAATAGATTTAGACAGCTGCGTGTCCAAAAAAACTCGAATGTATTTTAAAACCTGTATGAAATTGGTGAGGCATTCCTATAGATCAATGTCCCTTTATAGCTGTGTTTGGAATATCCACACACCCACTAGATAACCCATTGTTAGTGAATAAAGTGATCCATTTACATTTATGAGAGTTTGGCAGATGCCCTTATCCAGAGCGACTTACATTTTTATTACGTATTATATCTACAACTGAGCAGATGAGGGCTGAAGGCATTGCTCAAGGGCCCAACAGTGGCAGATTGGTGGTACTGGGGCTTGAACCACCAGCCTTTCAATCAGTAACCCAGAGCCTTAACCACTGAACCGCCACTGCCTATGCACTAATTAAAAGGATTTCCTGTTGGCGTGCTCGGTGTACGTGAAAGTGTCGCGGATCACGTTCTCCAAGAACACTTTCAGCACACCGTGAGTCGCTTTGTAGGTTAGGCCAGGAATACGCTTCGGTTCATTTTGGCTAAATACAAAGGTTTCCAGCCCACAGGCTTGGCATCTCTTATTCACTTGTTTTACATCTTGTGTTGGTTCTGTGTCTGCTTACAATAACTGTAACAAGATCATGTGACCGAAGGAGTGATCTTGCACACGTGTGATAACTTGGCAGTGCAACACGGATTCGTAGAAAGTACACAAGTCTGAGAACACGTGTTCTCACCTTAAGGTGGCGATGTTTACAAATATCATTGCAGCCGGTGCAGGGGTCGTTGACACTTGGGTACAGGAGTAAGCAAATTGTTTCTGAAAGATGCTGTGGCTGATTGCATTTTATAACTAATAAATAGCAATCATTAGCTTTATTTAATATGCCTGGTAAGTGAATGGGCCTCTTTAAAGTGTATTCACTATATCGTGCCCTGCCAAATAGTATGCTTTGTGCTCTCTCTTGTGAAGTTGCAGTAGTATGTTATGTTGTAGAAGGAGTCAAATGATTTTTATCCAAAATCTGTTGCCAAAAAGCTGCATAAACATGGCATGAATGTCCAAAATACTTGTCTGTATTTGTTAAATAGCCTTTAGGTTGCATATACTACATGGGGACACAAGAAAAGCAAAGTATGCTGTAAATAATGGTACGCGAGCACAGATTTCTGTTGCAAAGATTGATTTCCGTGGTGTGAAGACATGTCAATTACAACTTGCACTTATCCAAAAATAGTAATGTCGGTGCCCATGGCCCTCACACATGTTGTGCAGATGTTCTGGCATTTGTTTCTATAGCACACTATATAGTGAGTGGATGGTGGGTGTATGTGGACAATCCAAACACAGCTTATGTCTTTCTGTGTGTACACATGCTTTAGAGAATGGACTGATTAGCAGCAAACATACTTTTTCTGATAAACACGATAGGCGCCAGCCTCCCCGCGACCCTATTAGTATTAAGCCGTTCAGAAAATGAATGAATGAACTAACAATTTCAGCAATGGTAACCTGTTAACCTAATTAGCATCCACACCAGATTAATGCTTAGTATTTATTTTCTAATAATATTTTAGTTTTAATTTTCATCACTTTAAAATACTGCACAAAAAAGTTTTAGAATTTTTTTATTAGGTCGATTTGAAGCATTATTTATATTTTATCTGTAATTTTATAATTAATTAAATTACACACACCACAACAACACTCATATGTAAGGACATGGTCCTGATTCAAGCCATTGAGAAGCCAGGGTTCAGAGAGTTGGTCAGCACCCTTGACCTAGGTGTGTAATTCCAAATAAAAGAAGAAAATAATCAAATGTGATGAAAGCACAGTATGGTTATGTTAAGCCATTATTTAAATTAATGGGAAAAAAATATTATATTGTGATATTTTGTTACCGTGATATAAAATTATTTATACTGTGATTGTGGTTCCTTGGTGGGTTTTTTACTCAGTAAAACAGTAGTTCCCAAAGAAGCCATGGACGGATCAAGCATTGCGTACATAATGGCCCAAAGTATTTGCCCATGTTATGATAAAATCCTGTGTTTATAGAAGTTGGGTATAAAAGCAATATCACACAATCATGCTGTTGTAATGAATATTACCATGACTGCGATTCATTTTTCTTTATTCCAATCTGCACCTATGATGCACTGGGCCACTTTCATAGTTTCTGTTGCAATGTATGTCTTTACCTGTGCTTTACCTGCGATATATTCACTGTAATAGCACTCTTGCTTTTGTTTTATTGCCTCTGATGTGATCAACAGTGTGTTTGAATACAACTTTCCATTTCCTATATCAGTAAGAGTAAGTATTATAATTTGATACACCTTCAGACACATTAAATGACTCATGTTGATGACCTTTCCACTCTCCATCACCTTCAGTGCTGCTGTTCAAAAAGCAGTGGAAAATCTGCTCGCACTACATTCTTCACTGTTTAGATTCAGCCAGTTTACTAGGTTTGTTTAGATTTAGTGGGGGTGTGGCATATCTCAAACACCACTGGCTGTTATGTAAATCAGTCAAGCACTTGAGCCTGCTGTCACTCTGACTTTCTGTTTCAAAAGGAGGTGGATCAACATACAGAATGAAATCGTAGCTTTCAAGCCATTTCAGGAGGTCTGTAATTCAGTCCTGACCAGATATTTGATCCATGTGATAAGTCAGACTGGCCTTAGGGGAATAACTGAGTTGTATATTAGGTTAGCCAATTATTTGACATGTTTGTTTATACTCGTGTAAATAATTCATGAACAGTGTGTTTCGGATACTTCGATCTGTAGAAGTGAAGCATCCCATTTCAGAAGTGTGTCCACTGGTAGTGAAAAACATGCTGAACTTAACAGCACATTGAGGGAATATGGTATGGCATGGGTACAGCTAGATGATGGTGCATTTCTTTCACTCACACATCTTCAGGACCATCTTTAACATGGCCAGGGTAGGGATGGTATGGTACAAGATTTTTGAGTTTGGTACATTACCAGGCATAGTAAAATGGTAATGGAATCAATTCAGTATGTAATAAAAATATATCAAGCTATATATAGCCCCCTGTACATGTATGCTCCCTGGGTCTTCTGTGAGTGTGTGTGCCCGCGGGTGATGCATCTGTCGGCTTTAATTCTTGATTATGTGAATCCGTGTTTCAGAACTTTTATGGTTTGAGCTGTTTATAATCATTGTCATCACTACTAGACAACTCCATCAGACAGTCGTGGCATGAAATGAGCATGACATCAAAAAAAAAACTCACATGGGACATCACATCCCATGTGTGTACTCTGTGTGCAAACATCTCGCACACATTTTTTCCACATTTTTGTGTCGTATGTGGAGTGTAAAGGACTTAACACTTAAATCACACTGATGAGCTGGCGGCTTCTTTAAAGGCATGTGCAAAAGCAAAGTCTTGAAGGATAAATGAAGCAACATTAATTTGTAAGAATTGTGAAATTATGATACCTTACAACAAACAGCAAAGTTACTGCTAACACCATTCCACAAAGACCAGCAGCCCTGTATCCTCGAACCCCACATAGCCCCAGTCTAAAGTGGACACATCTGTCCATCAAAATCTGGGTGTTTGTCTGTTTAGACTGGTAAGTTTTATTATTTTAATAAATCAGTATTTATGACATCCTTTATCTGGAATTTTCTACAACCATATGGCATGTTTCATGTAGCACCTGTTATACTTGGCTAGTCTCTGTTTGGTGAAATGACTTGTGTCCTCACAGTTTAGATGTCCTGACATTTTCCTTTTCAATTCACTGGTATAATTCAAAATAAATTTTTACATCAATGATGGCAAACTGTCTTGGCCCAGATTCAGCAAAACAGGCCCAGACCATGATACTTCTACCGCCAGCATGTTTCACAGATGGAATATGGTTCTTATGTTGGAATACAGCAATGTATCTTCTCCAATTATAACTTCTCTTATAAGCCAATATAGTTCTATTTTGTTCTCATTCATCCACAATTTTTTCCTAGTAGCTTTCTGGCTTGTCCACATGATTGGTGACATACTATAGAGAAACAGCAGTGGCTTTCTCCTTGTAACTCTGCAATGTACACCACCTTTGTTCAGTGTTCTCTAACGGTGGACTCATTAACATTACCAGTCGCCAATGTGAGAGAAGCCTTTAGCTCCTTATAGGTTACACTGGCTTCCTCTGTGACCTAATGGCTATTACATGTCTTGCTCTTGGAGTGATCTTTGTTGGGTGACTGCTGAAGAGAGGGTCAGTGGTCTTGTATGGTTACGCAGCAAGACAAGGGTGATGGCGTGAACACTTGTTGTATCACTCAGGAGTTATTCTTTAAATATTTCCCCTCCCTGACTTCTAAAGTGGTGTGTATGTTAATACTTAAATCAAGAGACTGGAAAGTTAGCAACAGCATGCTAATGAAGTTAAAGCCTCCCTGAAGTAAAGCAGATAATTGGCTGGTGAGGTAATGATGCTGTTAGATGGGTTAGATTACATCTGTTCTTGATGTGAGTGATTGCATTGCTTTGCTGTAAGGACAGACCCTAACATTTCCAGTTAACACTGACCATTTACAGAAACAACCGCTCAGGTACTTCCTAGGTGCTTCCTAGCTTACTTGTAAGACAGCCACACAATTCCTTCTTGCATATAGTTCAAACTTCTGCCAGAGTGCTTCTGGCTCACTGAGGGACATCTGAAATTCAGTAAAGCTCAGGTGAGCCTCATTTAACCAATTAGACAAGGGCTTCATAAAGGGAAAAGTTGAATGATTCTGCAGCACTAAGCTGCAAGCACTATGCACTGAGTGGTTCAGTCCCCACTATCACCACTGTTGGGCCCTTGAGCAAGACCCTTAACCCTCAATTGCTCATTTGTATAAAAAAAAAAAAAAGATAGTTGTAAGTCGCTCTGGAAAAGAGCATCTGCCAAATGCTGTAAATGTAAATGAGTGGTCCTGTGGTGTGACCAGTTCTGGAATTGATTTTGATGCTTTGTTTGGTTCAAATTAAGCAATTAGAACAAAAAATGAGGAGTCTGAGAATAGTTTTTGGATTGTTTGCTCCTCTGTTTCAGCTTTCCTGGTCATAATATATAGATTTATGCACTGCCCCCGATAGATATCTCTATTGATAGGTGTCCCAGGCTGGTGTTATAAGAGTAGTGCGCCTCATTTAAGGGCTGAATCAACTTCAGTCCTGGAGGAAAATAAATAAATCAGTCTCCCCCGTGTTTCCCGAATACGGTCTGGAGCCAAAGCAGAAAAGGTTATCACTGACTTTTCTTTTCACCGCCGTTCACTCGCTGACTTTCGTGTTCATTTGTATCACCTGTCTTGTTAGTTTAAGTACAACCCCTGGCAAAAAGTATGGAATCACCACTCTTGGAAGACTCAATTGTTTAATTGTGTAGAAAAAAAAAACAATCACAGATATTCCACAAAACTATTTTCATTTAACATTCCAACCTTCTGGCTTTATGAAACACTTACAAAAATAAAAAAGAAAATTGTAGTCAATTGAAACTGTTTTTACAGATCAAACACAGGAAAAAATATGGAATCACTCAATTCTGGGGAAAATATTATGGAATCACCAAACAAAAACACCACTATAACTTTGTTGCACCACCTCTGGCTTTTATAACAGCTTGAATTCTCTGAGGATTTAACTCGACAAACGGTATTCTTCCTCAATCCGGCTCCAACTTTCTCTTACTGCAGTTGCCAGATCAGCTTTGCAGGTTGGAGCCTCGTCGTGGACCATTTTCTTTCATTTCCACCCGAGATTTTCGATTGGATTGTGGTCTGGACTATTTGCAGGCCAGGCCATTGACATTATATGTCTTTCTTGAGGGAAAGTTTTCACAGCTTTGGTCCTATGGCACAATGCATTATCATCCTGAAAAATGATGTCATCATCACCAAACATCCTTTCAACTGATGGAATAAGAAAAGTGTCCAAAATCTCAATATAAACTTGTGCATTTATTGAGGATGTAATGACTGTCATCTCTCCCGTACCTTTACCTGACATACAACCCCATATCATTAATGATTGTGGAAATTTGCATGTTTTCTTCAGGCAGTAGTTTTTATAAATTTCATTGGAACGACACCAAACAAGAGTCTCAGCATCATCATCCTCCCAACGCAGATCCGTGATTAATCACTGAATATCGCTCTGATCCAGTCATCCACAGTCCATGATTGCTTTTCTTCAGCCCACTGAAACCTTGTTTTTTCTGTTTAGATGTTAATGATGGTTTTCGTTTGGCTTTTCTGGATGTAAATCCCATTTCTTTCAGCCGATTTCTTACAGTTCGGTCACAGACACTGACTCCACTTTCTGCCCATTTCTTCATCATTTGTTTCTGTTTTCGAGGCATATTGCTTTAAGTTTTCCATCTTGACGCTTTGATGTCTTCCTTGGTCTACCGGTACGCCTCCCTTTTACAACCTTCCCATTTGATTTATACTTGGTCCAGATTTTACATGCAGGTGACTGCGAACAACCAACATCTTTTGCAACATTCCGTGAAGATTTACATTCTTCAAGAAGTTTTATAAATGTTTCAACTGACATCTCTCTTGTTGGAGCCATGATTTATGTCAATCAGCTCGGTTCAACAGCTCACTAAGGTGTGCAAGCGCTCTATTTTAACTGCAGACTAATTAGCAGATGTGATCGGATACAGGTGTTTGTTTTAGAACTGTAAAGTACCTGGTGAATCCATAATATTTTCCTCAGAATTGAGTGATTCCATATTTTCTTCCTCTGTTTGATCTGTAAAAACAGTTTCAATTGACTACAATTTTCTTTCTTTTTTATTTTTGTAAGTATTTCATAAACCAGAAGGTTGGAGTGTTAAATGAAAATAGTTTTGTGGTATGTCTATGGTTGTTTTTTTTCTACACAATTAAACAATTGAATGAACATCTTCCAAGAGTGGTGATTCCATACTTTTTGCCAGGGGTTATAGAATAGCACTGAAAGGTTGACAAAGTTCTGTATCAGTGCACATCACTGAAAGTTTACTTCAGAAGATATAAAGTGATATTAAGGTGTGTGGGAATTTTTAGAAATGTTGACAGGATGTAAAAAAAATTGGCATTTCTCACCACCAAAAATATTTATTTTGCATTTATAAGTTCGGTAAATAAACAATGTTAAATACAGTTTTACTACTGTTTTTAATTGTCAGGGTAAAAGGTAAGGAAATTTACTGTAACAACTGAAAAATGAAACTGAATGAAATAAATCTATTGGCAACAGCTTCTAAGCTGCTCTCAAGTTCATAACAAGGTGAGAACATTTTATATTATCTGGTATCTTCTGTTCAATCTTCTAATGTTAACAACATTAACATGCAGTGCCATTCGACAAAACATTGGTGGTTATATGCCTCCATGTGGTGACCGTGAACTTTGACCTATGACCACTAAAATCTTGCATTTGTGTGAAGTTTGAAGAGAATCCCTCGGTCTTTTTGAGATTTTGTAGAAGAATGACCTGAATATGAGTAGGACTTCGCTAATGGAACAATAGTTTTTGTGAGTTTTGGTGTCCGTACAAAAACACCCTCTAAATCTATCACTTTGGACATGGGATTTAGGATTTTGCACATGCTACAGAATACTTCTAGCAGATTGATCAAATTTCAATCTGTTCCACATTCATATGTCCCAAAATTATGTGCTTTCCAAAAAACTTTATGCAGTTGGACACCATGAAACTCACAAAACTTTTTGAGCAAACTAAAGCCTGCCAATTTTAATGTACACAAAATTAGGCCATAAACCTGTGTTTAATTTTGAGAGATGGTTTAGACTATCTAATGGCATGATTTAGATCTTGTTTTATTTAACTTGAAAATTTAGACTGGGTGTCCCACTTTGTGGTTCCATTTGCAAAGCGATACACATATACAAACGGATATCGGTACAACCTGAAAATATAATGCCTCTATTGCCGGCACAGAGGCCTAAAAATAAAGATCTGACTGCAATTTAAATTAAATCTTATACTATTGTCAGAATACTGTCACTTCCTAATCTGCACTTCTGGATCCGGGTTCTTACCTCTGTTCCACCAAAATCGATGCCGTGCAGACACCTGCAGTTAGCCCCAAGTTCAATCAGAGCTACGTCAGTTATTGCAGGACATTCACTGAGGAAGATAACCTCCAGCCTGTTACAGCTCTGTGCCAGCGCCCGTACACCTGAATCAGTTACAGCCACACACCCAGCGAGGTCAACAACCTGAAGACCCATACAGTGTGAGGCCAAGGTGTTCAGACCTAAAGCACATTGTTGTTGTTATCATCATCATCATCATCATCATCATTATTAATATTATTAAGACCAGCTTCATAAATTGCATTAAATCATACCTTCTGATGTGATCAAAATACATCCTTTTAGTATTATAGTCTTTAGTTGCGGACAGTGGATTTGTCTGAGCGCTGAGTCTGAAACCATGCAGTTATGCAGGTCGAGGGTCTGAATGTCTGCATGCAGGAGCTGCAAACACATACCACTATTAAGCAGGAAATAGTGAAACAATATATTTTAAGTTTTTCACTGATTTTGCACTTATCCCCTGAGGATTTCACCCTGGAGGAAATCAATCCCATTAGGATACATTATTACCTTTTTCCTTTGACATGTTACATGGTGTGGATTTGCAGTCAGTCTTGGGAACAAGTGGACTATGTCCATGCAAACATAACAGTGTCACCTTTTTTTCCCTTCACATATAGTTATAGCCATGAACAGAATTACTAGTTAAATGGGTTAAACAGATTTAATTTAAACAGAGTGATATCAAGTGTCCAGACTGCAATTTTGATATATTTGGCACACGATAGACCTGACAGCAAATTGTTTAGGAACACCTGGTAAAAGTAAGATTAATGTTAATTGGTGTGACATTGGCCCTGTAATGGATTGGCAAGCCGTTTAGGGTGTACCCCACTTCCACCCCCCCATAACCCTAGTAGGATTAAGTGGTTCAGCAAATGAATGGAGGAATGCTTTGACATTTTACTTTGTTTTCAAACTGTGCCCAATTCCCACCCATGTTGATAAAGTTCCTCAATCAGGATCTACAGGGGCTTACAGAGAAGCATGTCTATACAAAGACAAAGACTCACCTACGTAACACACTTGTATCTATTGTTTAATCCATTTTTATCACCTTGTACATATATATATTTTCCAGCTTATTTATACAAACTGAAAGTGAAAAAATAAAAGACTAACAGTTTTAAGTAAACAGAAAGTAAACAATGCTGTGGAAACTCTATTCAAATGCATGAAGTCCTTAATCAGCAGGAAAAAAATGTTTATAACACATATATCACTGTTTACCTGACTTATGTTGGAATCAGTAAGAGTGCCCTTAAACATCATTTTTCGCAGAAGTTTGTCCTTGATATTGAATGGTAAAGTCCTGATGCACTCAGAATAGTGGTCCACATTCTGAGCCACACACTCTGCACTCCTGCAAGACATATTGTATGATTTATCTATCCATCCCTCCATCCATCCATCTAGGGTTTGCCACTCATTCCGTGTTTTAAGGAATCATTCTGTATTTGATTGAAAGATGTTGCGTTCTTTTACAAAATATTGATTAAATGGTATTGAACTATAGCCAGCTTTCTGTATTTGATTTGTCTTTGACAGATTATAATGTATATGTCTATGTCTAAAGTGCATGTCTTTGGACTGTGGGAGGAAACCCCATGCAGGCATGAGGCGGACGTGCCAGCCACTACAGCAGACCTCCCCAACACCACCACCCCACCTATTTTCCCCCCTTATTTTTATAGATGGCAACCCTACCTCCATCATCTATCTTCCTATCTGTCTATCTGTCTATCTGTCTATCTATCTATCTGTCTGTCTGTGTATCTGTCTGTGTATCTGTCTCATGATCCTTTCTGTGGGCTTGTAATAGCTTGATGGCGCCCATCTCTTCTCCAATCTGAAAACCAACAGCCGAGATCTCCAAACTATTATGAGGTCCGCCTCCAGTCACATACACTTGGCCATAGTGTCCATCAAGAGACCCTTCGACCCAGGCCATTGGCTGCTACTACAGCTTGTCCGCCCTGTTAGTTAGTGGTGCGGTGTAAACACCACCCCCTCATGCGAGTTTAGCCCGCCAGCTGAAGCGGTTTACTGGGGTGTGGCGCTTGAAGCCAACACTTGCGAGCTTTAGGGGATGGATGGGGACCAGTGATGCCCATCTACTCTCCAAGAGAGTACAGCTATAAGACATCAAAGGTACTACCCCTATCCATGGCCCTCCATGACCACCATACCTCCATCACAATTGGTGGCAGACCCGTCTGCAACCTGCGTTTCACACACAATATTGACTTGATGGGGGCAGCAACAACGAGCTACAAGATCTGACCAACAAACATCAAGAACAGCAAATCACTTGAGGAAGTGTCCAGTTTCAAGTATTTGGGAGCAACCCTGTCAAAAGATGGTACATGCAACTCAGAAATCTGCCACAGGTCGCCACAGCAACAGCAGCGATGACCAGACTAAACAGGGTGTGAAAGAGCAACACCGGCCAGACAAAGTTGAAGCTCTACAAGTCACTGGTCATTTCCATTCTATGGTTGTGAGATGTGGACACTTCTCACCAACACTGAGAAAGGAATTCAGGCGTTTGAGTACAAATGCCTGAGAAAACTGCTCCATATCTTGGAGCATAAGACCAAAGACTTTGTATGGAAGAAGGTCGAAAGTGTCGTGGGCACACAGGAACCCTTCATCGCCACTGTCAAGTGACACAAGATGATGTGGTTTGGCCATATCACTCGGCATGACAGTCTCTGCAAGACCATTGTGCAAGGCACGGTCAAGGATGGACACAGGCGGGGACTGCAACACGAGCTGGTTTGACATCCTAAAAGAATGGACGGATATGATCATGCCAGAACTCCTGAACGCTGCTGCCAACGGACCAGCCTGGAGGAGGGCGTCTGCTTCTTCAGCACTAGATCCCCCATCAGTCAGTCAGTCATATCTTTCTATCTATCTATATATCTATCTATCTATCTATCTATCTATCTATATATCTATCTATCTATACCAAAGTACATGTGGACAAACATTTAACTAGTTGTGCATATAGACAGATAATTAGATAGACAGATAGACAGACAGGCAGAGAGAGAGAGAGAGAGAGAGAGAGAGAGAGAGCTCTCAGTTAAAGGTAGTTATACTAACAGATTTAGTAAAGAATCCATCATCATGCTTGATTCAGCTCACACTTTAGTCCACACGCTTCTGTTGTACGAAATAAAAATACCAAAGTTTTAATTATTATATCAAGTATATTAGTATAGTTGCACGCAGTGTTTACTTATGTCGCATTCCAATGTCGCACTGCAAGCACTCACGGTGTTGTCATATCGAGACAGCATATTTCAAAATAAAAGTTCCCTTGCAGTTGCAAAACGGGTGGGTGTGTAGTACAAATGCTTGGCAGTGATGTTCGGGTCAGGTCAGTTTATTAGAAAATTATCACGAATACAGGCGGGTTTACAAGTTTGTCCAATGACTTTCGAGCCTGTGAAGATGGAGAGACTATGTAGAAAAAAAAGTCTTAGTCTTCCAGATAAGACTTCTGTCACCTGCACTGATTATCTATCTATCTATCTATCTATCTATCTATCTATCTATCTATCTATCTATCTATCTATCTATCTATCTATCTATA
>JBCNYH010000007.1:11183159-11195135 GCA_039654325.1 Tandanus tandanus | reverse complement strand
TTACCAGGTCAGTAAAAGTTACTCTCCAGTTTTAGGGGAAGGGGGGGAAAGAGCCAGGGTGAGTTTTCCCCCCCCCCCCCCCCCCTTTTTTTTCTTTTTCTTTTTTTTTTTTTTTAAAAGATGACTATGTAACATCCTCATTAGTCTCAATCCATACGTTATATAACATTCACTGTATATATTTGTATAAATGATATTTTTGTCATCTAATAAATTTTATAAAGAAGCAGTCCATCTTTAGGCATTCCTGTCATAGACATATATCACTTGTGTGCATTGTTACATGTTAATGATGTGTCAGATACATACATAAGCTAGCCTGGTGGACTGCCCTAAAACACGGTATACAGTATAGCATGTAGTAAATAGCAAGGTGTTAATGTTGGACCTTAAATTAAAATGTTAGTAATTCATTGGCATTGATTAAAATCTCTCAGAAGTGTTCTGTTTAGAATATTAGGTCTTCGTGTCACTTTCAGGATATTCCACCAAGCTATCGATATGCATGCCCATGACAGTGTGTATTCTGTGTGTGTCTCTGCATT
The DNA here is from genome assembly GCA_039654325.1 of Tandanus tandanus. NCBI lineage: Eukaryota > Metazoa > Chordata > Actinopteri > Siluriformes > Plotosidae > Tandanus > Tandanus tandanus. The sequence continues at coordinate 11,194,590 of JBCNYH010000007.1, read as the reverse complement.
TTGTTTGATAGAAGCAAATAGTGTGTTGATATTTGCACTATGTTACATGAGTTTCATTCTGTTATATTAATCGCATTAGGTGTAGCATTCAGTTGGGCACTAGCTACTAAGATCTATTAATGTGAAAGGTTGGTTGTGCATCATTTCATTCATTTGTAATGTCTGAGTCGGTAAAGTCGTTGGCATAGTGGTGCTACCTTGTTTACATAATTTACATAACCATTGTTATATCAACATTTAGACTGATATTACAAAATGCTTTGCTTTTAATGCTTGTGGTCATGGTTTTTATTGTTTTTAGTGCTGGCTTTATGTGTGGCCTATTTTCTCTTACTGGGAAGCTTCTTACGATTTTTACTTTGTTAGATGACAACTTCCCCACAGTCATGAAAGTTTCCAGTTTCCCATTATTAATAATGAAATAAATCCATACTTATTTCCAGAAGCACCTTTTGCTTTGTCAGTGTTCACATGCAGATAAAATTTGTTTATAGAAATGTAAATTCCTTCAGAAAACATTGGCATTATATATGATTTTTATTTACCTTTCCTTTCCTTATTTGTCCCTGTCAAATCCCTTATCTGTTTTACATTTCCTTTCCAAATGTCCCTTATCTGTCTAGCCATAATCTAATTATGTATTTAACACTTGCCTCAAACTCTGTAAAAAGAACACTGTAGTTGTAGTGTCATTGTTGTCATTTCTTCTGTGTGCTATTGGTTTAGTGCGTTGTGCTGTCTGTGTAGTAAAATGTTTTTTTTTTGTTTTGTTTTTGTTTTTGTTTTTTTAAATCACACCTTAAGTGAGCCATACATACAGTATTTTTGTAAGTCTAAAATTACCAAATGTACTGTGTACATTTCAAAATATTGAATTTTGTGTCCCTTCTATAGTACTTCATTCATTATGTCAAGAAATTATGCTTGTTTTTTTTCTGTCCCATCACTGTGCTGTCAGATCTTCTGTGTCATATCAAATGCAAAGATTCAAATTAGCCTGGAGAAAATCGTCAGCTTGAAGACAGCTGCCATTCCGAATCCCAAAGTCAGATAAAGGTTTGCTGTTGTTTGCTGAAAAATATGAGGTTTTTATACAGGCAGGTGAATTAAAACCAAATGGTAACTCTGATTTCAGAGGGAAAGGCTGTGTTTTACCTCATGGTGTAGAGACAGAGGTTTCACACTACACTGAATTAAGGACCAATTAAAAGACACCATTTAAGTTTTAGAATAAGGCAGCAGAACATTTTTGGATAAATTATAAAAATTTTGTGAATATCAGTTTTTGTTTTATTGTAATTATTATTACTATTATTATTATTATTTTTTTTTTTTACATCTTGGGTCAAAGGGCCATATCATGAGATGATGAGCAGAAACGAATCCAAAACAAAAGATTTTTTGCACAGTCCATCATTGTAAGAACTACATAAAATGATTAGTATGTTATGCATACGTTCTATGTTGTGTTGAATTGTGCAATTTTTATTGGGAGTACTCTGTGCCTTTTTAAAAACCACCCCCCTTACTTCTAAAATACCTTTTTACCTAAATAAACCCATGGGTTTTTAGTTCCACTTTCAACAAATAAAGTACACATTTATTTTAATTCCATGTTTAACTTGTCTTGTTAGCATGTCTAATTTAAATGCAGAAATGCATTTGAGCTTTCTGTCATGAAACTGCTATGCAGCTCCACCACTTTATTTGGACTCTTGGTTGTCTCTTATTATTTGCTAGAACAAGGTACAGAGCAGAAAAAACAACGTACTTTTGATTGTTAGTTCAGTGTCTGTGAAATGGTTTTGACAGCAATCTTGGAGTGCTTTCATCATTCAGCAGCAGTTTGTTTTGTCTGAGTTTTTAGAAGTAATTTTCTTCATATGAATTTTTACTATGGTTTGTTTGCTGTGAATATTATTTACTCTAGAAGTCACAAGGATAACAGTTTACTTTTCAGTCCATGTGATGTAACAAGTTAACATAACTATATTTGTCTCTTGCTTTAAATCAGTACACTCCTGAATTTGTATACTCTTGCAGTTCTATTTCTGTAAAACGTGCTGCTATCTGTAAGAAATAAAGATAGATCTGAAATTGTTCTTTGTGTGTCTTTTGGATTAACTAACTGATCACAAGGAATATTTCTTTATTGATTTAAAGCCACTTCCAATCAAAACGGTTACAGGAGGTACAGAAGAGAATCATCCCTCTGTCAAAAATATTCACATTTTGTTGCTTTAAAGTCTTAAATGAAGACAGACACACCTGTTTTTCCCGGCTGTATTTACTCAGTGAAACCTATAACAGCCAAGGGAAATGATGGCAACACTACAGAAAAAGAAAAAAAATCATAACCATGATCACCAATGAATCACCCCTCCTATAAATATTTGTAAACTTAATCAGGTGCAACTAATCACTTTCTCCACTGCACACCAACACAAGTGGCTTCTACCTGTGATATCTAATCATAATTAGTCCAGCATAACAGCCATTCCTAGAGCATTCCAGTGCTTGGAAGTGTAACTAGAAGCAAACAATCAACTATGGGTGGCAAGGAACTGTCAAAAGGTTTTAAGGGGAAAGGTTTGGCCAGTCACAAGTCAGGAAATGGATGGCCTTAATGCCAAATGGTATATGTGGCAGAAAGCTGATATGGCTTCCCATCCAAAGAACACCATACCTACAGTTAAGCGTTGAGGTGGTAGCATCCCCTTGTTGGGGTGTTTCTCTGCAGCGGGCACTGGGGCGCTTGTCAAGATGGATGGGGCAAAATACCATCAGCCTCGTAAAGAAAACCTGCTACTATAATCTACTAATCGGTGACTGTCACCAACTATCCGCGATAATATTCCTGACAGTTTGAGACTGTTGTGGTCGATCACAGATAGTCTCAGACCTAGTTGACGACCATCAGAGATTTTCTTTGAGTATTATTTTATTTGAGTCATTTAGGACATCACATACCCAGTTGTGGTTGGTCTGAGCCAGTCGCCAATGCAAAAAATCACGGGCAGTCTCCAAAGAATCGCCCGGATGAGATCGGGCCTTTAGCCTCACTAGCAAGTAGTTTTCTTTCAGCTATTTATACCCAATCCTATGTGTTCTCATCACATTGTGCATATGATATGCTCTTACATTCACTGTACAGCCATGAGTTATTTTTAATGATTCAACTTCACCAAGCATTTAAGTAGTCACTTATCACTCATCACAGTCAGTCAAGCATTTTCACAGTCCAGTACCACATTTCCTCTGCAACTGATGAGTCATCACTATCCTTCCAGGTTTTAATAATGCGTTGGGCATTTCTTCACTTCTTTAGTTGTTTTGTTTGCTTGATGCAGCTTTAAGAGATGACATTTGTTTATAATCATGATGTCATAGCGTGGGAACCAAAAGCGGCTGGTAGGCAGAAGCAGCTATACAGCAGATTTAAATAGTAGTGTGAATGTAAAACAATGTTTTTTGGATTACACATTAGATCTCCATGGATGCCCGTGAATGTAATCTTACAAAAAGACATGCCCATAATTTCTTTCAGCTAGATGGTCTGATGACCCGTCATCGTGCCCCAATTTTTGCACACAATCTCCTCTGTGATCCGATGCCCAGTTCTTGCGGTTGATTGCATAGACATCCATAAAGTCTTTGGTATGAGTATGGAGCTGTCCAAGGTGTACTCTGCCCTCACCCAGAGTCGGCTGAGATGGGCGGCAGCCTCCCCTCGACCCTAATTAGGATTAAGCGGTTCAGAAAATCAATGAATGTATGAGTATGGTTGATCACCTGACTCCATCAATGTTGCCTCTCTGCTAGAGTGGATATTCTGTAAAATGTTTAGTCTGATCTATGTTTGAATCCATAACTACACAAGTGTCTATATGACTAGATTGTGTACGAGGGCAGCACGGTGGCATTGTGATTAGCACATCCGTCTCACAGCAAGAAGGTTCTGGGTTTGAGTCATGGCCTTCTGTGTGGAACTTGCATGTTCTCCCTGTGCTTGTGTGGGTTTCCTCCGAGTACTCCGGTTTCCTCCCACAGTTCAAAAGACATGTACATTAAGCTAAGAGTCTGTTCCAAATTGCCCCTAGGTGCGAGTGTGTGTGTGTTGGCCCTGCAATGGTCTGGCAAGCTGTTCAAGTGTACCCTGCCTTTGCCCAGAGTTGGCTGAGATAGGCTCCAGCCTCCCTGCACCCCTAGTAGGAGTAAGCGGTTCGATGAGTGTAGATCTTGTACAATGTGTCGTCTGCAGTGTTTATCACTGTCACTGTTGCTTTTGCTTACCAGAATCAAAGTGTCAAAACAATGACGTCACACCAGCATAATTTGACCCTTCTGTAACACAGTAACATTTTTCTTACATCTACGAGATATGGGATACGTCAGGGGTCTCCAACCCTCTTCCCGGAGAGCTACGTGCCTGCAGGTTTAGGTTTTAAGCCCAAAGTATTTTGGCATGGTTGACAGTGACATGGTGGTGTAGCTAACCACAGTGGCACGTCTACCTCACAGTAGCACGTCTACCTCACAGCAAGAAGGTCCTCCGGCTTGGCCTGTGTGAAGTGTGCATGTTCTCCCCGTGCTTGTGTGGGTTTCCTCTGGGTACTCCGGTTTTCTCCCACTGTCCATAGACAATCACATTAGACTACCTGGCTGTTCCAAATTCACCCTAGGTGCGAGTGTGGATGGTCGTGTGTGTTGCCCTGCGATGGTCTGGAGAGCTGTTCAGGGTGTACCCCGCCTTCTCCCAGCTCTGGCTGAGATGGGCTCCAGCCTCCCCGCGGTTCAGCAGATGAGTTAGCGAGTGTGTTATTTAGTGCAAGATGGTCCTCACTGTCCCTTGTGGCTTTCCACATTACTCCTGAGGCTCTTACTACAAATCAGATTATTAAGGAAACGGGATTCAGACGTCACGGCTTTAAAAGTGCAGGGAGCGACTGGAGCGCGCGCAGGGAGAAGCATGACTCCAGCACGAGCGCAGTAGACTCTTCAGGGACGAGCTGCGCAGGATGGCCTCTTATTTACAGGTGAGCGGGGCCTCGTGGGCTCGTGCTGCTCCGTGTCGGTGTAACAGAAGGTCCGAGGTGAGGAAACATTGGGTTTTCTAACACGGAGAAGGGGAGGGATGGATTTATTTCCGTTATGAAGAGGCTCTTACCAGGCGAGGATGATCCGCTTCTGATTGGGTTTGATATGCACCTGTCCTGGATGTTGATTTAATCACGGTGTAAAGCATTGCAGAGAGAGAGAGAGAGAGAAACGCACAAACACACACACATAGAGAGTGAGAGAGAGAAACACACACACACAGAGAGTGAGAGAGAGACACGCACAAACACACACAGAGAGAGAGAGAAACGCACAAACACACACAGAGTGAGAGAGAGAAACGCACAAACACACACACACACACACCAAGAGAGATAGATACAGACAGAGAGAGAGAGCCAAAGACAGAGAGATAAAGACAGAGGGAGAGAGAGAAACACACACACACAGACCAAGAGAGATAAAGACAGACAGACAGAGAGAGAGAGCCAAACACAGAAAGACAGAGAGATAAAGACAGAGAGAGAGAGACACACACACACAGAGAAAGACAGAGAGAGAGACACACACACAGAGAATGACAGAGAGAGAGAGAGAGAGAGAGAGAAAAACAGAAAGACCGAGAGAGATACAGACAGAGAATGAGGGAGAGAGAGAGACCCAGAAAGATAAAGACAGAGAGAAAGAGGAAGAGACACACAGTGAGAGAGAGAGAAAGAAAGACAGACAGACAGGAGAGAAAGATAGACAGACAGAGAGAGGGAGAGAGAAAGACACACAGTGAGAGAGAAAGACCCAGAGAGATAAAGACAGAGACAGACAGAGAGAGAGAGAGAGCACTGAGATTGCTGAGATGTCATTGTTTACTTTTAACCTCAAATCATAGAGAATGACGTGTTATGCTGGAGCTGTCATTATCTTTGGGGTTCAGCTCCCAATCACTCACCTTTATTTACCTAGGTTTGTATGTTGTCCCTACAATGAACTGGCAAGCTGTTCTGGTCCCCCACCTTCACCCAGAGTCAGCTGAAATGGGGTCTAGCCTCCTTGTGACTCTAGTAGGGTAAAGTGGTTCAGCGAATGAATGAATGAATGAAAGGGTCTTTTAAAAGACCAGCGGAAATAAATGCACCTCATAGACCTATATAAGAGCAAGAGTATTCGGCATGCGCAAGCCTGCACCAAGCTCTGCAAACCCCATATGAACCCAAAAGTCTATCATACAATGTTAAAGAATCCTTTAAACTCTTTTGAGTTTGATTTGAATCTGTATCACCTCAAAAATTTAATAGAGACTTTCTTGTACAAACTCCCACCTCTGGTAAAAATAGCATGAAAATCTTCCCTTTTTTGTGTAATCCTGCTAACATACACGCAAAACTAAACAAAAACATTAGCTCATTGGCGTAAGTAATAAATAGGGCACATCATCACTACATGAGTTCGTTGGTCAAACCATGGATGTGTTCGTATTTTGCATCTACAGATAATTTTGTTTAAAACCAGGGAGAATTCGTTAAATTTGGTGCAGCCAATCTGGAGAAATTACCAAATAAGGTATCAGCATTGAACAGAAGATTTCAGAGGAAACCAGCTGGAAACTTTGATGCATAAAAATTGAAATGAATGAACAGCACATGGCAGGTAAATGTTTTCAGGTTGCTTTACAGTGTAATATTTTGGTGTACATTAGAGATTAATGAATGTATTTTGTCTGCAAAATTTCACAGACTCCAGGTTAGTACCCACTAAGCTTTTCCTTTATTTGAAAGATTACAGTGGTCCACAGCTAAAATGCTTCCAAAATAATTACAGGGTGTCCCAAAAGTCACTGTCCACTTTTAATAAATTCCTAAAAATTACACAAGAATCTGAGTGTATTCATGTTTTTAATTTTAACAAAGGAGTTCATTGTGGTTTTATTTGCTAGACTTGCCATCATATTCTAACCCCTTGAAGACTATGTGGAGACTGTATACCTCCACATGAGCTCCTCCATTTTCGACAGCCTTCCGCCACCTTCGGACGCAGGGGAAACTTACCTGATGATGCTGCAGGAGTTTTTTGTGCCACAAATTCAGGCGAGGAATGACATTGCTAATGTCTTTTTTCAACAAGATGGAGCCCCTCCCCACTTTGCCAGGTTAGTAAGAGATTTCCTAAACATCAAGTTTCCTGACCGATGGATCGGTTATAGGGGTCCCTGGGAATGGGCTTCGCACCCCTCTGACCTCACACCTTGTGATTTTTTATTTTTTTTTCCCTGTGGGGCTATATCAAAAACAAGGTGTAAGCCACTAAGCCCCGTGACCTGTCACAGCTTGAGGAAAGTATTCGCACGGCCTGCAGCGAGGTTGGGGAAGTGTTGCTGCAAAACGTCAGAGAGGCCTGGGCACGAAGGTGACTGAAGGTTGTTGAAAATGGAGGCGCTCATGTGGAGGTATACAGCTAGTGTTCAAGGCGGTGGAATGTGATGGCAAGTCAAGCAAGTAAAACTGTAATGACTCCTTTGTTGATATAAAAATATGAATACACTCACTATACTTCTTGTATAATTTTTAGGAATTTATTAAAAGTGGATGGTGACTTTTGGGACACCCTGTATAGTTAAAAGTTACTAATTTTGGGCCGCTAGGAATGAAAATAATGTTTAAAATTGTTGATTGCCTCTAGTTTTTAAGATATGGTACTGGGACAGCATATACGACCCTGACGTAGAAATCATGAAGGATGGGTGAGTTATAAAGGGAAGGGATCTGAATTTAAATCATCATCATCATCATCATCATCTTGGCACTTCAGGCACTTTCTCCACGCTTTGCAATCTTGTGCCGTTTGCATCCACCTGCTGGCGTCCATCTCTTCGATCTCATCTCGCCACCACCTCTTTGGTCTCCCTTTCAATCTCTGTCCTTCTCTGGGGGTCCACTCTGTTGTTCGTTTGACCCACTGGCGAGATCTCCTGCCTACTGCCCTTTCATAGACTTTGCTTTCTCGATGATATCTTTCACTTTGGTGTACTCGTTTCTGATTTTGTCCCTTCTGGTAATGTTTTGATTGATCTTTTCATGCTACGTTGGGCCACTTCCAGCTTACTCCCTTGGTGTTTTGTGAGTGTCCAGGTTTCTGCATTGCAAGTCATTGCAGGCAGGATGACTGTTTCCAGGATCTTTTTTATTTTCTTCTCTTTTTTAAAAATGACTATACCCTGCAAATCATTTCCATCCTGCTGTTATTCTCTGGTTGATTTCCTTGCTCATTTTATTTCTAGGTGTTTTCCTTTTGCCCAGGTATGTGTACTCTGAAGTTAAATCATACATCTTTGATTAAGTCTAGGAATAAGCCTAGATTCATACAGCGAGGAGCATGATGAGCGATTTCAACAGGACATCACAGCAATGGAGAGAATGTATCAGGGAAAATAGAGCCCATCCATACTCGTGTTACTGCTAGACAGTGACAAGAGATGTTCCATTTAATGAGTACAAGAGACAGGCCAAGAGGCGTTGAGAAAACACTGAATACGAACCGATCTGTGTACTTCTATATTTATGAGGAATGTTTTTTCACCTCTGTTAAATAATAAATAAAAATAATAATAAATTTGATATATAACCCTTATGCTTATGTTGAAAAAGAGAACAGGTGAAATATTATTATATAAATAATCAGAGAAACATAAAAAATAAACTATGTTTGTGTTTATATCATCAAAACTCTAGTATAGCGATCAACACAATATAATTATATAATTGTAAAAATAAAAAATCTTATAAATCGTAACCAATCAGCCATTTTTATTGTCATTGTTCTTGTTTTTTTTTTAAATGTGTATGCCAGTGTTATTGTTATGTACCACCACAGGTCCACAACAGATCCACAATTCTGAGTGAAAATTAATATTCGAGGTATAAATCCCAGTGGGGTACCATCTCAGTGACAAGAGGTACCAGAGTTCAGTAGTCAGTTTCAGAACTCAGAACTACACTTCGTGCACTTTCCCTCTGCATACACCCCACATTAAATGATCTTCCCTGATTGATCTTAAACATCGATATAAAAGTCTAAGAGATTCCATCTTTTTTAAACATTGCAGATAGATGATGAGAACAAGGGGTATGCACTAAGGCTCTTTTGTATACCTCAACACTACGAAGAGGACTTGGACAGTGTTATTATTCCCAATGGCCTCATAAAGGACAGGTAAGTTTTACTATGAACTAATGTTGCTTAATAGGCTCAGTGATGAGGAATTCAGTAGGTTTTACAGTGATTGCTTTTTTCTAGAGATGGATAAAGAGAGCGCATAAAACCTCACAGCAGCACATGCGTGCCTTAGCTCAGACCACAGGCTAAGCATGTGATTTGAATTGTGCATTTCTACTAATTTGTTAAACAAATTTCCATGACCACCTCTTTCATACACACAGCATTCCTTTCGTGAATTCTATTGATATAATGCCTTTTTTTTTTAAAGCTTATTTCTGCTCATGCCATACTTTAGTTTTTGTATATTGCTTAGACCATTTCTATATATTTTTCCCTTCAGGACTGAGCGCTTGGCTAGAGATATTGTCCGTGATATGGGAGCACAGCACATCGTGGCCCTGTGCGTACTGAAAGGAGGGTATACATTCTTTGCAGACCTGATGGATTACATTAAGGCACTGAATCAGAACAGTGACAAGTCTGTGCCATTGACTGTGGATTTCATTAGGCTAAAGAGCTACTCCGTGAGTGCCAGTCTTAAATGCCTCCCACCCAGCCCCACCCCTATTCTTATACACTGAACGCTTTTTAAATTGTGTATGGGATTGAAGTGTAAACCGCTAGTCTATTGTGTGGGTTATAACCATTATTGCAGATGTATTGTGCACACAGCTTTTGTGGTGCACACAAACGCACCATATTGATTGTGCTTAAGCAGATCATTTCCCAGTACTTGGATTCTTTATTATATTTATTTAAACATGTTATCTTTAGCCAGAACAATCAATAAAATCATTCTTTAAATGCTTGTTAGGATAGTACTGTTTCCCCCAAATGTTTTATTTTCATTTCCAGAACGACCGGTCAACAAACTGTGTAAAAGTTATTGGTGGGGATGAGTTGAGTGCTCTCAGTGGAAAGGTGAGATCTGGTATTACTTTATATCTGTAAGGTTTTCTAAAGACAGTAATAATTGTCTCTTTACTTTGTTACGCATTCTAAGCCACTCTTTCTGCTTTTGTGCCACTATTTTAACAGAATGTTCTTGTGGTTGAGGTGAGTCTTTATTTTTACTTTGATTCAAATTAAAATATTTGAAATATTTTATTATAAAAAATATTACAAAATTGAAATATTGCTCAGGATATTGTAGTATTTACTATGTGCAGTGAACAGCAAAGTGGGTATTAAGTCAGAAATTATTAAATAGTTTTTTGAACTTTAAACACGATTTTCTCCAAAGTTTGAATGTTTAAAAGGCTGAAACTTTCGGGAAGGTTTTGGTTAGTAAATCCAGAAATAGCAATGTATGTTAAAAAAATTTGGTATCATTTTAAAGCTTACGATATCAACTACAAAATAGAACCAATAACTCAAAATTAATAATGCAAAAATTGTCAGTGCGTTTCAGAAAGGTCAAATTATTGGCCTGAATTAAGCCAATAAAACTTCAGATATTGCTGAAATTACTGGTATGAAGGTTAAGGTTCGCTTCTCGGATTACCTTGTATTGTGGTGAACCGTCAACTTTGTGGAAGAAATAGTTTAAGAAAAAGTCTGGACTGACCATGTCGGGAGGTCACTTTAACAGTTTGTGAAGTGGAACTTGCGTTAGAACTCATGGGTCAAAGTAAGAGCATTTAGCCATGCACAGTGTGATGAGGATTGGGACTAAAAAGCTGTGTTGCTGTAAAAAAAACCTACATGTTACTGGGGGTGCTCAGGGGGTAAAGGGCTTCAGTTTCCTAGGGTGCATAAAGATTAGATTTTGGAGCAATTGAAAAAGATCATGTGATATGATAAGTCTAGATTTATCCTATTCCAGAGCGATGTGTGAATCAAGGTAAGAAAGGAAACGCATATAATCATGTAAAGCCATCATGTGATGTGGCCACTGTACAAGCCTCTGGAGGCAGTGTTATGATCTGGGGTTGTGCCAGTGTGACAGCTTGAGGCTCAGCAACATTATGTGGCAACAAAATAGAATTGGTTGTCAACCTGAATGTACTGAATGATGAGGTTATCCCATCAAAGGATTTTTTTTAATTTCACTGATAGTACGGCCATATTTCAAGACGTCAATACCAGGATTCATTGGGCTCAAAGTTTGAAAGAGTAGTTCAGGGAGTATAATGAATTAATTTTTTATTTTTATATATATATA
>JBCNYH010000007.1:11105900-11117917 GCA_039654325.1 Tandanus tandanus | reverse complement strand
TGTGACCTCTTGGATGAGTCGTCGCTGCGCTCTTGGGGTAATTTTGGTCAGCCGGCCACTCCTGGGAAGGTTCACCACTGTTCCATGTTTTCACCATTTGTGGTTTAGAAATGGCTTTATAACCTTTTCCAAACTGATAGATCTCAATTACTTTCTTTCTTATTTTTTCCTGAATTTCTTTGGATCTCGGCATGATGTCTAGCTTTTGAGGATCTTTTGGTCTACTTTGCTTTGTCAGGCAGGTCCTATTTAAGTGATTTCTTCATTGAGAACAGGTGTGGCAGTAATCAGGCCTGGGTGTGGCTAGAGACATTGAACTCAGGTGTAATAAACCACAGTTATGTTTTAACTTTTTCACACAGGGCCATGTAGGATTGGATTTTTTTCTCCCTTAGTAATAAATACCTTCATTTAAAAACTGCATTTTGTGTGTACTTGTGTTGTCTTTGAGTAATATTTAAATTTGTTTGATGATCTGAAACATTTAAGTGTGACAAACATGCAAAAAAAAAAAAAAAGAAATCAGGAAGTGAGCAAACACTTTTTCACAACACGGTGTGTTTTATATATGTATATATATATATATATATATATATATATGATTTTTCTTTTGTTCTGTTTTTGATGCTATTTAAGTAATATATTAGTTATTACTGATAAAGTGGAGATTCGTGTTACTCTTATGGGTGGTAATAGACTCAGCAGCCGACATTCATGCATGGTTGTGTTTTTTAAATTGATAAGTGTGCAGAAATGCCATTTTACAGATGTGATACTAATATTTTGTTTTAGGGAAGTACCGGCCAAATGGAGAGAAAATAGTTCTGCTAAATTTTCGTTATTGTTCTATTTTGTGTTAGTAATATCTTATAAATCAGTAGAATTCCCAGTTTTGATCCCCGTGCAAATGCTGGATACATCCATATATTCCTGAGTATATTGTGCATGTGCTCCTGCCCTTACTTTTCCTTTATCTCCCTTGATTGCCTGTTTAGGGCTGTCTTGAATTTCACCCTGTCTTCTCGATTCTTAATGAAAAAGCATATTTGTTTTTGGAGCGGGCTGACTTTAGGGACGTTGGCGCCTCGTCGCATGCAGTCCTCCTTGGTTTGCGATCCCAGTCCCATCCCATTTCTCAGCTTTCCTCTTGATCAGGTGTATGATAAATCACGTTGCCCTCCAGTGGGGGTGATGGAGACAGGGGAAGTGCCCTGAGGCCTTCGGTGCCATCACTGTAAAAATAAACCTGTTTGTCGCCTCTCCATCTCACATTTATCAAATAATTTGCGGGCACTATTTCAGCTGCTAACTCCCACCAAACCAATTCATCTCCCTCAGAGCTGAGCTGTGGCTAAAGGTGGAGTGTATATGGAGACATTTAAAGCCTCCTCGTGTGGTGGCGAGGAAAGTGTTGAGATATGCAGCGCTCAGTAAATGCTGCTTGTTTTGAAGCCTAGTGCTGTAATATATTCTAGTTTTATGATGGTGAAATGACTGTGAATAATGTAGGGGGTGGACTGTAGTGCGCAATGCTGTTTTCAAACGTTTTTCTTGCTTGTTGCTGCTCAGAAGCTTTTAATACCCTGGACAAAAAAAATATCTGTACAGTTGGTCCGATTGACTTGAACATCAAACTCGAACATTGTGCTACTACTGACATGCGAATGCAGGACGTGGTGTTCGCGGCTAACTAGTCTTTTGCCAGCGCTTGTTCCCAGACATCTGCTTTATTTCTGAGTGTCATGTACTGTTAGGATTGCAATCTGCAGACATGGGAGACCGATGCTCCAGAATAGATAGCAGGCATAACTAATGGACAGCGTAGAGGCGGGTAGCGGCAGGCGGAACACGTTTTTGTGGTTATGTGAGCTGACAGGGCTCCTGTGGGACCGAGCAGGACGGCCCAGCTGGAAGAACTTCCATATTCCCAATCCCAGAGAGGGAGAGGAAATCCAGTGTTGTCTCTTTGTTTCGGCTTTGCCTTTCTTTTTCTCTGTCTTTTTACTTATCGTATGTCTAGTTATCTGTCTGCTTTCTCTCTCTTTTTCTCTCTCTCACATGCTCTTTCGTGCTCTTTGATGAAGAATGGTCTTTCTCCGGGCCATTTGTCTGCTCTATGTTACCGTGGCCCCCACTTGCTTCACGCTACCTCAAACACAGTAGAGCAGGCTGGCAGCCCCACCTGTGCATATTTGTCATATGGAAATGTTCTATTGCCTTTTTCATATGATTTAGTTTTTGAATGGAGAAGCAGGGAGAGCAGAGTGCGCGGCACTGACAAGGTCCCTATCTCACAGGGCCCCAAATAGATAAATGATTTTCCGAGGGGACAGGTAATTTATCAATGACAGTCTGCTACTCTGTTCTGTGCTCTGCTGATTGCTTGTGCTCTGTGAAGACTGTAAGGAGACGGAAAGCATGGAGTGCATGTATTCTTAATCGCTTCGGCTAATGGATAGCAGTGGCGAGTTAATGAGCGAAATGGAGGGAGTCATACAGGGAGGGAAGGAGTGAAGGGAAGAGTAGGGAGGGAGCTTTGGGTAAGTGCCTTTATTTTTTCCAGTAAGCTGTTGAAAGACATCCTTGAAATTCCGAAAATGGGAAGCATCATGAAACCGGAGATTAGCGTTCACACCAAACTCGTGCCCCAGTTTCGTACACTTCAATCTTGCAATGTCTCACTCTGCTTATGGAAAACAGTTGTCTTAGTCATTTAGTCATTAGTCTTCATGTCTGTGCTGTGTGTTTCTCACCAGCTGTTGTTTCTTGTGCTGCAGTGTTCACACAGTAAGGCCTGACAGGCATGGCTACCGAAGCCTGACTTAAAATAAGTCATACATGCACTGCATCTACATTTCTTTTTCCAGTCATTAGTCTGATCAAATGGTGATTTTTTTTTAAATTTTTTATCTGTCACTCTTGTTCAAGAAGAGGCCTCAAACTCGATGCTCGACTTTTAAACATTTTTATGTCCCTCAGCATATTTACAGCACACTTTAGCAAAGTGTCTAAAGACAACCATGTATGTTTATATCACGTTAATTACACAAGACTTTAGTAAATAGTCTCCCTTGTTTCATTTCCATTTCTCTTCACTGTTTGTGTTCACAATTCTGACTTTAGCGTTCTGGGTCATTGTTGGCCTCTGTGCCAAAAGATTAAGATCAGATTGGGATATCCATAGAGACCATGGTGCAGTATTATGTTCCGAGCCTGGCAGGCACTCAGGATATCCAGTCAACACAAAGCATGTGGCTGGGTTAACTCAGCTCAGTGTGTCTCTGGATTTCAGCACCTCGGAACTATCTTAAGCTCATAAATGTCCTTCTTAAGACTTCTAGTCTGATGTACCACAGACTAAAGCTAATTCATCCCACAGCTTGCAGATGAAAGAAAGTGAGAATGTGAGGGACGACTCCATATCCGACTATCAATTTCTGTCCAAAATGCCAGATTCCTCGAAACCAAGCTCCAGTCATGTGTTATCTGACAATGCACGATAAAACAATTATATTGAAAATTTGCTGTATAGCTCTTTTGTATCTGTTCATATTTTAATGAGGGTTGGAGCCTGTGTGTATGAACAGACATGATGGCGTTGGCGTCCTCATGGCGCTGTATACTTATAGTGTGATATAAAGAACTAATTACAGTGTACTTGATTAGTGCTAGTTACTGGCTGACAGACGGCTCGTTGATGCACAGGAAGTGCTGAGCTTGATTTTGTGTGTGTGTGTGTGTGTGTGTGTGTGTGTGTGTTTTAACCGGCTACTGTAGTGTATGTGGCATGATTAAACTGCCCTGTGTCTCTTAAGCCCACTCTAATATGAGCAGAGTTCAGATGCTCATTCATCAACCAACTCCCTCATCACAGATGCTGCTGGAGTCACGACTAAACCTGCTAAACTGGAATCAAGCTGCTACTAGAAAAAAAAAACAAAAAAACTAGGCAACAATATTTTACAGCACAGGTTCCCAACCCTGGTCCTGGAGGACCCCTGTCTTGCACATGTTAGTGTTTTCCCTGCTGTCAACACACCTGATTCAACTAATACATTAATTAACCGCCTTCCTGAAAAAGGTTGAAGTGGGTGGATTAGAGTAGAGAAAACGCTGCAACATGCAGGGAAGAAGGTCCTCCAGGACCAGGGTCGGGAACCGATGTTTTACTGTACAGTGTTGCTTCTCAGCATATGATGGAGTGACCAAGGAAAATCGCAGCTGTTCAGAGAAACTGGGCTGTATGTGGTCACTGTTGTATGTATCCCCAGCTCCTTTTTTAACCTCAGGGGACCTGTGCTTGACCTGTGACCAGTCAGTGTATGATTATATCCTTTGGAGTGATTTATACACCTTTCTTCTTATTGATTATGTTACAGAGCGATCAAAGGTAAACTTAAAAGCCAGCGCTGAGCAGCACCATTATTGCAGATTTGGCTGTTTTCATCCATTATTTATCCCTGCGAGCCTGTTCTATATGCCATTACAGACTTCATGAGAGCACAGGTTTCTGCAAGACCTCACTGCTCACTTAATGTAAATACTGAACGTATTCAATACAGTGAGTGTGGGGAATCATAAAAGTGCCATAAAAAGCCTATGGAGATGCTATCCAGCCGCAGACTGTCCAAGTCTTCCTGGTGGAAATGCATTCCTGATTTATTGTAGCGGATAGAGAGTTGATTTAAATGTGGGCATGTCAGTATATCAATGGCTAAAGCCTCACTGCTGTACAGCAGCCAGGGTAATGCACAGGTGGGAAACATCTGAGGAACTCTTAACTGGTGGCCTATGCTTTAGTGCATATAATGATGGATGATAAAGATGCTGTACGCTTTGATAGATGCTTAAGATGCTGCATATTTCTGTGCTCTCTCTCTCTCTCTCTCTCTCTCTCTCTCACACATACACTTTCTCTCTGTCTCTCCCTCTCTCTCTCTTTATCCAGCACAAAGCTCGTGTTGAAGCAATGACCCTTGACCTGGCATCACTAAGAAGTGTCCGAGAGTTTGCAGAGGCCTTTAAAGCAAAGAAACTGTAAGCTAATCTTTTCTGATATCACGTTTATGTGTTTTAAACGGAGGCACTGTGTAATCTGAATGCTGTCAGCGTTGTTGTTTGATGACGCTAGCTGTTGTTTTTAAATCTTGATCGCATTCTGTATATCATCGGCAGGACAATGGCTCACTGATTTTCTTTTTTATAATTACAAGCATTAATGCATTCGTCCGTCCTAAAGATAGTCCTGCACATAAAACAAAACCGTCTTGGGGGCTTAGCCAGGCTTTTCCAGAGAGCCATTAGCTCCATTTGAGCAGTGGTCTGAATCCAGGGCTAGAGCCTGACCCCACCAAACTCACTGGCTTCCTTTCCCTGACTCCATTACCAAGCTATCAAATCAGCACAGGGCCAAAAGGTCCAGCCTCTCTCATCATAAGCTTCCCCTCCCCACTCCCTGGTCAATAAATAAGTATCTCAGCCTTACTGCATAATTCCATCAATCTCATCTCCACAGATTTTGAAGTCCTTCACAGTCTCCCAGTTAAATCAATTACTGGCAAGGCTTTCATGAAGTTACATTACATGACAGAAGGCAAAGGAATAGTGACATTGACTCTTAAGTAGAGACTGTATAAAAAAAAGAAAAAAGCCCACGGTGCTTGTTATTGTCTCTTTGAGCCGAGATAATGGAAAAAGACAATTTTTTTTGAAAATATTCTGAGGTTTATTCCCTGGTTTCCTTAGCATGAAGCAACTAGGAATTCACCTCTTCCTGGATGAGACACTAGTGTATCGCAGGTTAACTTCCCAGTTTTTTTAATGGTACCCATTTATACTGCCGGGTGATCAGAGGCACGCTTATGGTTAAGACCTTGCCCAGGGTTCTTAGCACAGTGAGGGTCTAACAGGGACTCAAACACACAACCTCTCAGTCATGAGGCTGGCACCCTGACCAGTACACCACTGGCCCCCATATTAGGAATAATACCTTATAAATACAGGGTGTGTGGGGTGCTACATGTTTGTAGATGTAAGTGATGTGTGGGAATTGAACTGGTTCTCTGGATCATGATATTTCTCTGACTGTATTAGTGATCTAGCTTTATGCTGGAGGATTCAATTTGGCAGCCAACTGAGTTGCCAGCTCAGCTTTCCCTGAGAAAATTCCACCCCTGCTCTACTGAGGTATTTTTGTTATGAGGACCTTCTTTTTCCTTGCTCTTCTTCCTCAGGGTCTCTAACATGGGGAGAGGATGGAGTAGAGGTGACTGCTGGTAGTTGTTGTGGTAGTGCTGGTGGTGGTATCTTTCTCTCAAGGCTCTCAGGGGATTGCAGGGCTCATCTGGCCCCAGGCAGCCCCTCAGGCAGGACACTGCCGCCTGCAGCAGCCGCTTGGTCAGCAGCCAGAGGCCTGGAGGTGACCGTCATCCTCTCCCCAAGCCCCTCCTTACTCCCCCTCCTCGCCATCCTACCACACACCCAACCAACATTGTACTGTTCATAACATAACAAGGCTGCATTTCTGATTGGTGCATTCTCAGAATGCTGTTGTTATGTCTGGTATTCCACTGCTTCTTTGTGTCGGGTGTGTTCTTGTACTAGTGTGCCTTCTCTACTCCATCATGCCTGAGTGAAGGAAGTGACAGTCTGGGCACTTGCAAAATTTCTTTCCTGTCTTTGCCTCAGCTCGCCAATAAGATCAGCTCTCTGACTGCTCTAATGGAAGCTGATGGCATTTAATAAGAGAGAAAGATTAACCCATTAGTCCAAGGCCATTTGGGATCCAAATCATTTACTTGGCCCAGTGACCCACAGTGAGTGTAGAGATGGGGTTCAAACATGGCCTTACACACACGCAGACCCTACTGACATCCCTGTAAAGTAGCCTTTTCTTTTACTCCAGCTCCAGCTTGGGCTCACGTTCCTCCTCTGCTCACCTGAACTGTGCATACGCCACCTCCTTTCATCATCATCATCTGGGTTCCTGTTAAGGAGACACCACTTCCTTTACATAAGCAAATACTAATAGAATAGAACAGAATTTTATTTTCTCATATTGATCATTATTGCACTAATTTATCACATGGGCACAGTCACCCCTAATTCCAACCCAAAAAGTGTTGCCTTGCCTACCACATGACCAACACCAACCAGGGAGGGGTGTAAGCATGCACATGCCCCCTCCATGACATGCAATGCAGTCATCCGCCTCTTTTCGAACTGCTGTGTATGCATATTTGGGGGCGGCCTAACACACTCAGAGGGAAAGCACTATCCGCCCCTCGTACGAATGAGCTCACAGATGCCCATGATTGGCTGGTGATCGCTGTGAGTGACAAGGAAGCTTTTTGTAATTGTCACCCACACCTACTGTCAGCCACACCTTGAACCCCTGAGCATGATCTGTTCCCAGGTTTCAATTTCTTGCCTATAAAGGTTGTATTTCTTTGTTAGTTTGTGCTAGATTATTGAAGGTGTGTGTGTGTGTGTGTGTCCGTCCGTGTCCCCGAGGTAGAAGAGTAGATTAATTCGTATCAGAATAGGAAGCTGCTGAGGTGTGAATGGCAGCAGGCAGCAAGTGAAGGTGCCTCCCACCCTCCATTTCCGCTTCCAGCAATTACACTCAGTGCTGGTAAACGGTCATGCAGTTTGTTTCTCTTAAACATTTGTTTTCTCTTGTTTTCTTTCTTCTCCTTACTATATTGCACACTCACTAGGTTTGTATGTTGTAAGGATTATCTGTCTCTACACTACACTATACACTGCTATAAGATCCAGCGACGTTTATTCGGACTCTTTTACATTGCCAGACCTGCCTGCATTTTCTACAAAATGTTGGCTTTGTGGACATTAGGCACCAAATTTCTAGAAGGGATTATATTGGAAAGGAATCCCTCACCCCCACCCTGGTTAAAAATCCACCATCCAGCTGTGTTTTGATGATTGGCAGTGCCAGCAAGCAATTCCTGACTGCGCAGCTGATAGTATTATTACACCTTCCCTGTTTAAAGCTGAAATGGTGTAAATGTTCACTTTCATGTCCGTTCCGGATGATTAATTCATGTATTATGATTTTTTTTTTAATAGTCCATCACAAGCAGGGGGAACAATTCAATATCACAAACCTATTACATCCACATATCTGTGAATATTCCGTTTTTCTCTTCTTCTGTGTAATTAACTTTGGCACAGTATCATTACTGGTCTAGTAAAGCTTCTTGCACATGGTGTTTTATTATCTCAGACATACATAAATGTCCTCCGTTTTTGGCCACAAACTCCTCCCCATATCACTCGTTGCTTGTGCGATAGATGCTCCTCCATAGTAACATTATTACCTTGATGAGCTCTGAATATCAACTGCCAAGTCAGGGATGCAATCTAATTTCGACCTTACTGTAAAAAAAAAAAAAAAAGTGTGTGTGTGTGTTTGTTTTAAATCTGTGCTCTGTTACACCGGCTCTTTGTGTAGCCCATAAACCGAGGCCCTTAATAGTAGGTGGCCAGGGTAGAGGGAGAAAAGGTAATCGCTCTTTTATGTGGGGAGATTATTTTCAGGTCAAAGGTCATGCCCTGGGGGTTGTTTTAAAGTAAATATGTAGGATTATTCCTCCCTTCTCCCTCGTTACCACCCCCGCTAGCCCAGCATGTAAATTGCACATCTGCGGCAGACCCCCTCGATCGCGTTAATAAGTTTAAAGGGAGTTTTTACATTATGTGGGCTCGCCTATTAAAGCCGTTTGTTAGCTTTTTGCTTATGAGGACAGGCCTGGCAGGGAGCTGTATTAAGAGAGTCAGGCTGCTGTAAAGGCATGTTGTTAAATCATAGGCCACACACCAGGAGAATTATCCTGAGTTTATGGGCCAAACAGCAATACATGGTCCTCTCTCTCCCACCGAGGCTCTTTCAATCAGCCACCTCGTATATGAAACTTAGGGTGGGGGTTGCTCTACTGTACGAACAGACATGATCCTTTTACCTGCGCTCTAAAGCCTTTCCTCGTCATCATCATTAAGGGGGATCTTATTTAATTTTCCTTTATCTTTTGATACAGACGCTGACAGGAAATGCTGCTCTCAGACATATAATAATTCATATTAAATATGTTGAGTTTAGATAATAGCTTATTTATAAATCAATCAATAAATAAATAAGTAGACACCTGAATGGTGTCTGGTGCTTTTGTCGTTTTGTGTAATGTGCAGCTCATGGGGTCAGCATTCTGTAGATCAGTGGCAATCGCAAGCATGTTCTCCTTCCATTACGTTCCTTTCGACCAAACCGTGAAAGTCAGAAAGTTTAATAGTAACCACTGAGAAATCCAATCATCCCCTCCTCTGGCATCATGCTTCGTTAAGTCTCATGTAGAGTCTGTGCATGCATGTCAGTAAGTGGGTGGAGGGCCCACCTCCAGATACCCATCTTTTATGTTAGAAGTGGTGCTACTTCTTTGAGTCCCTTTTTATAACTGTACATGAATCCTTTCAGTTAATCAGCCTTAAAGTTTTAATATAGATCCAGGCACTGTCTGAAGGTGGAGCTCCCATATGATTTCTCTTACTTGACAAGTTTTTGGTGGGAACTCTCACCCCATACACGTATCCTGCATGTAACAAGATTAATTCATTTTAATAACTTGTTTATAGAAGGGAATAAAAATGAGGTAACCAAACACGCAATCTTAGTTTCGACATGTAAAGTTTAGAAACCGTAGCTTCAGAGAACATTTCAGTAATACAAGAATATTATTAGTTGTTTATTTATTTCACTTCATTAACGATGACGTCACATCACATGACTCGGCTATTATACACTCTTGTTCTCTATATTACTCTCTCCCAGAAAAATTTTATCATGTTTTTTCTTTTTTGAGGATTTTCAAAGAATAACACAGGGTTCCCTTGTGCACACGTTCGCCGGACGGATGTGGACGTATGGTTGGACATAAGCTATTGGTGGTGCTTTGCTTGCGCGGAACTTTTGCTAAAAATTTCTCATGCTTTTAAACAGTTATGTGTTTTCCTCATATCCAGTGTAACATTGTTGTGGCTGAAATCTGGCAAACAGACAAAGTTGACAAAAAATTGGGTGCTCATGCTTTGGCAGGACAATTTTAAGAAACCGCAATATAATCCACCAAAATGACATCAGAATGTTCTAATTACTTTTTAATGTTGCCTACGGGTGGCATTTTGGTTAGCGCATCCACCTCACAGTATGAAAATCCTGGGTTTGAGTCCCGGCCTCGGACCCCAGAGTCGACCCAGAACACGCTGGAGGGACTACGTCTCTCAGCTGGTCTGGGAATGCCTCGATGTCCCCCCGGAAGAGCTGGAGGAAGTGGCTGGGGAGAGGGATGTCTGGACCTCACTGCTTAGGCTGCTGCCTTGCGACCCGACCCCGGAACAAGTAGAAGAAGATGAAGATTAAAACTCCCAGTCAAGATGCATAATCTCAATGACCACTAACATTTGAATATCATGGTGTCAATCACTACGTATCAGAGGCAAATGTATTTTGCCACTGTTCGCTAAATAGTTATATTCAACCTCTCGCTATATATATATATACAGATGCAGTAACATTACATCAAATGGACCATTTTCTCAAAAGAAAAGGTGATGTGGGAGACAGCTCTGCGCCAGCAAAGGCAAGCCCAACTGTCTCACTGAGGGTAAACCGAATATTTATTTTGTTTCTTAGAGCTTATGATGCCATAACAAATATTTACAGCCCAGTATATTAGAGTATTTCCCCCCCTTTTGTCATTCTTTCTTCATTCTTTCATGCATTTGGATAGGAGGTCTTCAAATATATCTTTTTTTTGAACAGCCATTGTTGGGCCTTAAACTACAAAAGTTGGAGAACCGCTTTATAATATAATCGAATACAAACATTTTTAGCAGGTGAAGGGTTTCTCCAGGCTACCACATGTATAGAAGTTGATAGCAGAGCTGATTTTAGAAGAAGTTGATCTCCTTGATTCTTGTGATACTCTAACCAATCATTTGCAAGGCATTGCTGTGATTCTTTACCGTGCACACTTCCTCCATCCCTTTGCTCTTGGGTTGATGGAGGCTATGGCGTTTCCTCTCTGAACCTGGGGGGGAAACGCATCATGCATTCCTTTTTTAATGTCATAGGGAAAGCTCATTATAGGAGGCGAATAACAATTCCTCCATTAATTTTCCAGCAACCAGTTTTTAATTAATAGTGCAGGCAGTTTTAAACACAGAGTACACAAATTGCCTCTGGCTCTCATAATTAATTCTAATGGAAGAAATTAAAAATTGGTGGGGTGGATTCAAATTGTTCTGCGGCACCACCAAGGGTTCAAGACCAATGGAGCGACTCTGTCAAAGGCAAGGATCTTCCAGTGTATTGGACTTTTAAGTAAGCTTTTTTCCAGGATTGATGGATGTAGCTATATGTGGGATGACCTTGTTTTAGTTATCTGTTGGTTTTTGAGTTGACGGAAGTGATTCTGAGAACAGCTTGAAACAGCCTTCAGAAAGCTTTAAGTATATTGACTTATCTATCAAACAAGTCTGCTCATGGCATGAATGAGATCAGCATACTGGGGCTTATGTTTTTAGCCTTATTAGTGGATGATGTCTCAGGGTTTTTTTTTCTTGCCACATTTAATGCCGACTCACTCATTAAGGATTTCATACACTGATCAGCCATAATATTAAAAACATTATGAGCACTGACAGGTGAAGTGAATAACTGATTATCAGAATACTTTATTGATCCCGGAGGAAACTTTCCATACCAAGTAAAGAAAAAGATAAAGATAAACGTCTCAATAAGAAAAAATCACAAACATCTATATATACACAAATATACATACGGATATGTACATACATACATGAGTAATATGTACAGGATTATCAATAGAATGTAAATGTAGTGCAAAATGAAGTGTATAACAGTATATGTTGTTACTATATGGAGGAGTTGTACAGTTTAATGGCCACAGGTAGGAATGATTTCCTGTGTCGTTCAGTGGAGC
>JBCNYH010000007.1:11087727-11099447 GCA_039654325.1 Tandanus tandanus | reverse complement strand
AGTTTAATGGCCACAGGTAGGAATGATTTCCTGTGTCGTTCAGTGGAGCTTTTAGGTGGTATCAGTCTCTCACTGAACGTGCTCCTGTGACTGATCAGCAGGGTGTGAAGCAGGTGGGAGGTATTGTTCAGTATTGTCTTTATTTTGGACAACATTCGCCCTTCCGACATGACCGTCAGAGAGTCCAGCTCCATCCCCACAACCGTACTGGCCTTGCAGATCAGTTTGTTCTGTTTGTTTGCGTTTGCAACCCTCAGCCTGATTATCTCGTTACAGTGGCACCTGCCTGGGGGTGGGATGTATGATGCAGAAAGTCAGTCAGTTCTTGAAGTTGATGTGTTGGAAGCAGGAAAAAGGAGCAAGCAGAAGGATCTGAGTGACAAAGTATAATGGATAAATGACTGGGACTGTTCATCTCCAATACAGCAGGTCTTGTGGGGTGTTCCCGGTATGCAGTGGTAAGTCCATAAAAGAGGTGGTCCAAGGAAGGACAATGTCATGGGTGTCCATGGCTTACTGATGCGTTTGGGGAGCAAAGGTTAGTACATCTGATCCGATCCCACAGAAGTGATACTGTAGCAAAAACTGCTGAAACTGTTAATGCTGGTTATGATAGAAGGTGTTAGAACACAGTGCAGTGCAGCTTGCTGTGTATGGTGCTGCCTAAACACAGATCGGTCAGGTGGTGTTATTGTTATGGCTGATCACTTTATTTGATGTAGGTAAAATTTATATCCGAAATCTCTGGTTTTGTAAAGTTCTTTGTGACACTGTCCATTGTAAAATGTGCTATACAAATATAATTGAATTGAATGATGGTATACAATTGCCTCATCTAATGATAAACATTTATTAGAGCGATGCTCTAGATAACATAATCTAGTTTAATGTACTATAAACCTATAAATCATTACGTGATTCCATTCTCTCACTTGGACCTAATTTGAAGTATAACATCTGATCCATCTTGTTCCATATAATGATATAAGGTTTGCAGTCCCGGTACACGGAACAGTGGTGTAGTGGTTAGCACGTCTGCCTCACGGCAAGAAGGTCCTGGGTTTGAGTCCCTGGCTTGGTCGGTTCTGTGTGGAGTTTGCATGTTCTTTCCATGCTTGCGTGGGTTTTCTCCAGGTACTCTGGTTTTCTCCCACAGTCCAAAGAAATGCACATTAGGCTAAGTGGTTAAGTACGGTATGTATTTTAGCTTGACGTCCTGTACTCTAAGACATTAAGGCGCTCATCTGAGAATGTATGGGGAAAAGAAATGTCCCAAGATTCCTCTGTGAAATAACTTTCTTCAAGCTGATTAAGCTGATCCTACAGAGTGGCTGTAGCTCCAGCTGGATTCCAGCCCAGATGTCAGCTGACACCATTAGCTGCTTTCTCGCACCCGCTGCCTTTCTCTCTCACCTTTCACAGCCATTGTCCCACCTCTTTCACCTTTCTCCCCTCTTGTGCTGTTTTCCCCTCTCTGTGTTTCCGCCAGAACAGCACTGCCCATCCTGTGCTGTTTTCAGGGAACTGGGTTATTTTTAAATGTACTATTTTTGGCCGGGCGCTCTGGGTTCTGTGAATTTTATGATACAAAGATACTGAAAATAATTGTCACCTGTTATGTTGTTTAACTCGTTACTGCTTGTGTAGGCTACATGCCTGTAATCAGTAGACAAATGCAAGTATTATTTTTGAGAAGTGTGTGCGTGTGTGTGTGCATGTGTATAGGCCCCTGCACATCCTGGTGTGCAATGCAGCGGTGTGTACCCAGCCATGGCGTCTGACGGAGGATGGATTGGAATCTACCTTCCAGATCTGCCATCTGGGCCACTTCTACCTGGTGCAGTTGCTGCAGAACGTGCTGCGGCGTTCAGCTCCTGCCCGTGTTGTAGTGCTCTCCTCCGAATCTCACAGGTCAGAGCTTCCTATACCCTTTTCTGGCCTGAACAAGCTAAGTCTTTAAATTCAACACAATTCTTTTCTTTTTAATAATAATACGACTTTAATGTGTATTATTTTGTGTTCATTCATGTATGATTTGCAAAACTTGTAAAACCTGAACTCAATCAGACAGGTGAATAAAGCAGAAGTCAATATGAGCATTGAGATTTAAACATGTGAAGTGGTGGTGCTTAGCAACTACATCAACACCTCATGGCTAATTTAATAGCATTACATTTATCAATTTTAGTTAACAGCAAACCGCTCACTCGCTAATTGCCCTGCTTGATGAAGTATGATGTTGATTCTGGTCTGATAACAGTTGATTAATTTTGATTATTACACAGCTTTGTATAAAACTTGATTCTGATTGGTCAGTTATGGAATTCAGTTGTCTGTTATTTCTAAATAACAGACAGTTACTATGGACCACATCGTTGATGAAGCAGGAAGAAATCATTTGAAAATGAAAATCGATACACATATTTTTAAATCAATATTATTGATTTTAGTAGGTACCCGTGTAATAAGCAGGATATTATACAACAAGCCAGTCATTTTGGTGAAATGAAAACCTTTTTAAGTGATTCATGTTCACTCCACTTCAGTCCTGCATCACCCTGTCAGGGTTTATTTCTCAGTAATGACTGGCTCACCGTACATTATCCCTTATATAGAATTTGCGTGAATGCTTCAGGGTTTCAGCACTAGGTTAGTGCGTGAATATATGTACACCAAATTAAAAGGACATCGGTCACTTTAATGTTTCCCAACGCCAAACACATTAAAACATGCCTTATTTGACTGCAGCAGCACACATTTACCAGAGCAAAGTACCTGTGCGGACTTCCAAAGGTCCCACGGAAATCGTGCATTGCATGTGTGGTGGCCCACATTACACAGGGTCAGGCCCCCTTCCATATATAGTAAAGGACTCTGCCATGGTTTTTTTGATGTGGTCTTATAGGGAAACACTCATTTAATTCACTAAAATCATCGTCGATGTGGATGCCTTTAGGCACTCAAGTCTTGGAAAAACACTCGAGCCATCCTTATCATTCAATTATTCAATTAAATTGACAGATTTTTTTAATTTCGTGACCAATTTCCTTTATAAATACTCGAGGGTGAGGGAGGAAAACAAGACTAATGAGATCAGGTAAACACAATCATCGGGAGGACAGATGTTTACTGATGAGGAGAAAGTAACAGTGTTCCCCTTCTTACAATTGTCTTTCCCAATAGAATGTCATAAGATTTACTCATCCCCTGAGCTCTTCAGGACACACTCGGGCTGAGTGAGCGTAGACACCACACACTCCTTCTGTCCTCCCATTTCCCTCACAGTTCAAATCAAACATGTTCTTCTGCACTGCTCACACTGATCATATTCACTTCATGGTTTGACTTTTGACCTCGGGGAAATTACATTTTGCTACTTTGGCACTGGGTAAAACCTTGACCGGGTTGCCCAGGTGCTGAGCTTTAGGAAAAGAACCGTAGGACTTTATCTGCTGTGTTAAGGGAACAGAAGGCCAGGCAGGTTGTGGTGGTTTCCACCAGGAGCAGACTGATAATATGATGAAAGAAAATTCTTATTTTTTTTCTTATCTTCTTTTTAACGCATACAAATTTTCTTCCAAGAACTGAGACAGAGTGTATGTGTACGATGTGTTTAACTGTAATGTGTATATACTCAGCTTCCCTCAGTGAGCGTATCTGTTGGTCCTGTACACAAGCCTGGTGCTCCGGGCCTGAAGCAGTGGAGAAGGTTTTGTATGGGAAAGAAGCCGCATGCAGCTCTTGTTCGTTAATTAACCAGAGATGTAACATGCCAAACCACAACCCGACATGGGCACACAGGGCTTGTCAACAGAAAATGGAACCGTTTGATTGGCTGCTGCGTAATGGCTTTAGTGAAAATGTAAATGTTGACTCTGTTTAGAGCGAGAAAGATGAGCCTGGAACAATTAGACCTAAACTCCTCGGGAGAGAGAATTTCTTACGGTAAAGCGTCTCTCCAGGCTTTAACCACACACACACACACACACACACACACACACACACACACACACACACACACACACACACACACACACACACACAGCTTTGTGTTCATGAAGCCTTGTCAAACATCTGGTGTTTAACAGCTCATTCGGAGCCAATTAAACAACATCATGTCACAGCTTTGATTTGCATTAAGCTAAGCCAGGTTGTAAGAGTGCTGGAAGCACAGGCCTGAGCCAAAGTTATATATATTTTTAGTTTAGTTTAAGCACTGTGGGTTTTTTAAATTAATAAATTTTTTTTTTTTTGCATTTTTTATGCTTAATCAAGACGAGACAATACAGGTTTTCTCTGACGTTTTGTAATAATATCTTTTAAGTCAAGTTCATTTTGAATATTACTAATAATATAAATATTCAGGCGCTGCCTAAAAGCGGATTTCCGAAAATATTTGCATGTGCAAGTTTACAGAAACATGCATACATATAGTAATAATCTTCACTGAGGGTGGTGGCACGCATACACAGTATATTTTTTCTGCCATTTTCTTCAATTATTGGGTTGCCCATGTGGGCATGTGACCATGGACGTGACAACAAAATCGAGCTCATGGCTTTACAACATTTGCATAATTATGGGGCTCTAGAGCTCTGCTAAAAATTTGTTTGCATGGTGTTTGATGGACCCTGAGGTTCAGGTTATGTTCACATTACCTGGTTAAAGTGACACAAATCCAAATTTCTGTCTTAATGTGACACAGAACCATGTGGAAGAATCCGATCTTTTCAAATCAGACTTTTGTCTCTGGTCCTAGATGGGATACATATCCAGTATGTGGTCATGTGACATGAATGAGATGTGGTCAGGTCAGATTTCCCGCTATGTGCATATCACATATTGGCAAAATAATAATGGAAGATAACAAACCTAGGGAGAAACTCCTGAAACTAGGTTTTGCAGTGAAACAGTTGCTTGGGAAATTGATGTCCACATACAGGGCATTGCAGGGAACAGATGCGTTCTCATTAAAGTCAGGGTTACAGTAATGAATGTGAACAGTCAAGATGGACAGATCTGATCTGAGCGCAAATGTGCAAACAAGCTAATGTGAACCTCGCCTGCAGCTTGATTATATGATTCCAGTGTTGTAATTACCCAGATTTGTCTTATCCTGTAGTGCGCTATATTTCACAATGCAGACAAAACTAGCCTTTACTATAATCAGCCAGGGTTGAATCAGTGAACGTTAGAAAGGTTTTATATTACAAGGAAAAACAAACAACCAACCATGAACACACAACTGGAGTACATATTTTACACTTGTAGTTTGTAATTATAGTAAACAATGAGGGAACGGCGAATGGTTTCAGATAGTTATGTTGGCCATGCTGTACAGATTTCATCACAATCTCCTCTCATTTCGCTGCTGTAGGTTCACAGATCTGGTGGACTCTTGTGGAAAGATGGATATGGCTCTGCTTTCGCCACCCCAGAAGCAGTACTGGTCCATGCTGGCCTACAACAGGGCCAAGCTCTGCAACATCCTCTTCTCCAATGAGCTGCACCGTCGCCTCTCTCCTCATGGGGTCACTTCCAACGCCGTGCACCCTGGGAACATGATGTATACAAGCATCCATCACAGCTGGTGGCTCATGACCTTCCTTTTCAACCTGGCACGCCCCTTCACCAAGTCCATGGTAAGGACTGGCTGCTTCTCGATATATTTACACGCCTTAAAGTTACTTTTCTCCTCTTTATTGTTTGATGTAATGACCGGAACATGATTATTGGGGTGAGTTTTGGTGAATGAAACATCTTTCACAAGGTTTTGATTTCATTCGTCTTTGAGGCTCTTGCAGAAAGTGTTGGAAAATAGTAGCTAACCAAAATATTTTTGTATATATGATGCCCTTACTGTCATGAGTGGCATGCTGTGGGGCTGCAATGGACGTGTTAAGCATTGTAACCAGTGAGCGTTTTGCTTGAACTGCTTTAACCGGGGCGGCACGGCGGTGTAGTGGTTGGCACGTCCGCCTCACCGCAAGAAGGTCCTGGCTTCGAGTCCCGGGCTTGGTGAGGGAGTTTCTGCGTGGAGTTTGTATGTATCTTCAGTACTTGTATTGGTTTCCTCCGGGTGCAGTCTAAAGACATGCACGTAAGTTTGGCGATTTTAAATATCTCACCCAACTAGTTATTAGAGTTTTTGTACGGGGATCCAGACCCAGGCTCAAAATCAATTTTCTACAGTCATTAATGCTACAACTAAAGTTGTGGCAACTTAAAAGTGCACTAAAATGTAGTGCACTTTTAAGTTGCCACACATATATTCAGTGTTCGGTGTATTTGTGATGCACACAGATCAGTGGGATTTGTGCTGAAAGCAGCAGTGCTTTATTTATTTGTTTGTTTGTTTGTTTGTTTGTTTATGTTTACTTTGCAGTCAATGTGATTTTGGAGATGTGTTCTGGACTGGCTCTGTGCGTGCGTGCGTGCGTGCGTGCATGCGTGCGTGTGCAGCTGACAGCCTCATACAGCTTATTGTGGCATAAATCAACTGAGTAGCTCTTCCTGTGGACCATCTTTTAGCCAGAAGCTGGAAGTCACACACACTTAGAGAGCCAAACTATAAAACTGAACATCATCATAAATCATAAGCCATATCTGCTGCTCATATGCCTCTGGCCCCTACTTCCTGTCATCGTTTGCTTTAGGCCACACATTGCATTTGACGTATGCTGTGTTTTAAATATGGGCACTTCTGTGATGCATGCTTTTTCTCCCCTTTTAAAAAATCTTTGTATTTTGTGTAGGAAAATGTGGTTTGTATACCAGGATTGGATTTAAGGAGATGGTATGATGATGTTAAGGGTGCGTCCACTCCTCAACCATAGCAGCACAAAAGCAGCAACTAATTCATAGCTGATACCAAAATATCAGATAAGAAAATAGGCAACAAATATAAAATAAAATCAAAACTGTTATTTATAAAAAGTGATAAAAAAATGATCATTTTTAATCATTACAATCATTCCTTTGCTGATTATTATTATTATTATTATTATTATTATATTAAAAATGAATATCTGCAGCAGAAGAGGGTCGGGTGGTCCTGGCACATTCAGGCTGGTTAGGCTCATCATCAGCTCAGGTACCCTTGCCCCTTCTACACGCAGCCCAGACAGCGTCTGCCTAGTTGAACCCGCCAAGAACTTTCTGGAGAATATGAAGACTCCCCAGCACTACAGCCTTCTGCATTGCCCAGACTGTCAGAAGGGCTGTGCTCCCGGTAGCAAACCCGGGTACTCTCTTGATTATTATTATTATTATTATTATAAAAAATATTCTTTAATAATAATAATAATGTTGTTGTGGTTATTATTATCATTATTGTCATTATTATTATTATTATTATTATTATTATTATTATTATTATTGTTACATATTTTTGACCTCATGTCTAGAACAAAATATTTTTCTTGTAATTTCATCTTCTCAGGTCAAGTGTATTTCCCCTCCTCCTCTCTCCACTGATCTGCCCTGACTGTAAATATCAACGACCTTAATGTAAAAAAAAATAAATAAAAAAATAAGGATATTGTTTTATATATTGACTATGCTGATATGAAGAAGATATGATTTTTAATTGCTTGCAAACACATCTGAGGTCCCGAGAGACCTGTTCAAGGTTGCAAACATAAGCATAATGCTGGCACGATGAGGCTTGAAACAATATTACACCTGAATGCTGTGTGTGGTTTAAAATAGGCGGTGGAAGATTTATAATGGACAGATAGACTTGAGAATAATGTCTCCTGTTTAGCAGTCGTGTTTGAATATGTGAGCCGGAGCAGCCTGTGCTATAGTCTATAGGTAGTCCACACACACACACACACACACACACACACACACACACGGATACATCAATGATTTACAGGGCTGTTTTATTTGAACTTTATTCAAAAATAATTTCCTGACAGATTCTAGCCACTGCAAAAGACGACTCCCCTTGAGGGGGTGTATGGGATCCTGAGTAGACCGAAGTACTCACCCTGAAATGCTGCCTTCATTTCTGGAACCTGTGAGGAGAAACATACTTTTGATTGCTTTGCTAAATTCAGCACATCCTTTGATATCACGATATATGATTTGGAGGTGCTTCTGCTGAGTTGAGGAAGTCATCGACACGGCAGAACCGCAATTTATTATATCAGGCTAATAACTATCTCTCTTTCGATTGCTTTCTTTAATTTTATCTAAAAGTAGAGTCGGCTGTCCTAGACGTGCCCGTTGAACACCGTGTTAGATCGGTACAGTGAATGAGGATGGGGACTCTTCGATAGGGTCTTAACAGCTTTGAATGAATGACTACTGATTAATCATAATGTCTGCCCAGTTCCTAATATGGAAATGTGGCTGAACCATTATGAAGCCTTGGCTTTTAATACAGATGGTATTGATTCAGGTGTGATCGTTAATCGGATATCAGAGAAACAATATAGGATATCGGATTTGAATAATGTTGCCTGTGATGACAAATGCCCTGCGATAGTCTGGTGAGCTGTTTAGGATGTACCCCTGCCTTTGCCCAGTGTTGGCTGAGATAGGCATGGCCTCCCCACAACCCTAATAGTAGGATTAAGCAGTTCAGCAAACTAGTGAGGGAGTGTAATGACAAAAATTGGACTTTGAAAAAACGATTTGAAATAGAAATGTATTCTTGGAACTGGAAATATTGATCAAGCATTTTTTTTCTGAGAGGATGTTATTGATATTATTATATCAGTGATATTGATATTTATGCTTCAAACTTATTTGTGATAATAGTGTTTTCTTATTTTGTAGGGAAAGTGTTTACAACTGCTTAATAAATAAATGCTAATAATAATTTTGAAGCTTCTTTAAAGAAAAAAAAACATTTTTTGAAAGGGTTTTGGTGTCTTCTGACACAGTAATTATTATTGGAATTGAAAAATATTTTTTTCGCACCATATCTTTACAGTACATTCACTGATTGGATTATTAATATTAAATACTTAAGGAAAAAAAATAATTCTGATCTAATTTAACGTTTTATGTATTTATTAATTCTTTATTAATTATAAGTATTTATTATATCAATAATAATAATAATAATAATAATAATAATAATAAATATTATGGCGTGTTCTTGCTCAAGGTCAACTAGGTAAAGAGTCAAAGTGTTTACTGCAATCTTATCCTCCGTGTGCATTCGGATTTCCCATTTGACAGCCATAACCTTTTTGTTTGTGTTGTCAGACAGCTGTTTTACCATGTTTTGCATGACATTTCTGATATGTCTGGCCATGGTGGCACACGTCTAATGGCTGTGTGATGCTTTGGGAGAGAGAGCTGATGAGAAAGGGGGGATTTGGAAACACAGCGGTCCAATCAGCTTCCCCTCCTCTCCTCTCCCCTCCATGTGGACCCTTTACAGGGAGCGTGCCCCACGTCTGACTGCATGCTTTCAGCATTTTCGGGCAATTATTTTCCCCAGGATTGTGCCTCGGGCTTCTAGCTACCTTTTTACATATGCACGGGCTGAACTTTTGACCACGGCCCAATAGTCATATATTAGCCAGCAGTTTGCTCTTAAAGGGAGACTTTAACAAGTTCCTCTGTGCATTGGCACTTGTCTCGCCACTTGCCTGCAAGGTAATTTAACCAGGCAGCTGAGAGACATAGTCTCACTTCTTCCTTATGGGAGTTTAAATCTCTCTCTCTCTCTCTCTCTCTCTCTCTCTCTCTCTCTCTCTCTCTCTCTCTCTCTCTCTCTCTCTCTCTCTCTGTCTCTCAAGCTCTTTCCCTAGTGTCCTGTCCCTCAGTGTACTGTAGGCAGAGTAAGACAGAGTGGTCATGCAGAGAGGAGTGGATGAAGATCATGCAGACTGTAGTGATAGGTTTTTGTTCGTGACCAACTAACAAGGATCCAGCTTCTATTAATGCAGTCTGTCTCTTTCCGTTTCTCCACATCTCCATTTTTTTAATGAAGCGTCATCACCCCAAGAGACTTGGCTTCTTTGCCCTGATGTGTGCATGGATGACGTTTTTTCCTGGTTAGCGGCAGTAAGGTCAGGTGTTGTTCCTTGGTGCTTACAGGTGCCCATGACATGCAGCTCAGCTGACAGGTGCTTACTGGAGCAGAGAGGAGAGGAGGAGTCGTCGCTCCACCTCAACAGGGCCTTAGTGAGCTGCCAGGAGCCCTAATAGACTCATAATTGGTGATTAGGGGCTTCAGGAAAAGCAGTCGAAATACTGCTACTGCTGCAGACCGCTTTCTTCATGCTTTCATCTCTTCTCACCTGAGCTTTCATGGCTTTGTGATTGGAGGAGGTCTCTTTCTAACAACACTGTGAAATGACCCAACTAAACGAGAGGTGAATACAGTGTGACTTCCTCCTGTGTAACAAATGAGGATCATGCACGTCAACACTAGAGAGGTGAGAAGGGAGCAGGAAGTACTGCACACTCCAAGTGTAGCCTCTCTCTCTCTCTCTCTCCCTCCCTCTCTCTCTCCCTCTCTCTCTTTCTCTCTCTCTTTCCCTCTCTTTCCCTCTCTTTCTCTCTCTCTCTCTCTCTCCCTCTCTTTCTCTCTCTCTCTCTCTGTCTCTCTCTCTTTCTCCCTCCCTCCCTTTCTCTCTCTCCCTCACTCTCCATAAGGGGTGATCACACTAGAGGTGTGATAGAAAAGTGACTGATACCAATGATAATTCGCAGCTGTCATGTTTTATTCTCAAAAATTCTTAAATTTGTCTCACAACATTCGCGGCATCGCATTTTGGTCGCCTAGGTTCGTCAAGGCATGGCAAAAATGTTTTTTGTAAAAAACAAAAATGTTTGAAATTTCCGAGAACATCACTCAAACAGTCCGCACATGTTGTGAGAAGGTCACGAAGTTGCCGTTTTGCTTTCAAATGATCTGGTTTTCATTCGTAAGGAAAAGCAACAGGTTGGAGACTTCCACATGGAATGTTTGAGAAAAGTTTGAGACTTGCCATATTCGGCCATATTCTGTGTATTTTGTCATCATTCATAATTTGTTCGTGCCAAAAGCACATGAATAAAAAGCGAATGGTTTGAGAGCAAAAAGCAAACAGAAACGCGACTGATTTACGACTCGAGATTCAGGTTTTTTTCACATATCAATCGCAAATTACTCGCAAATCCTTTGCAAATTGTTGTGCGACTTTCTCGCGTCTGATATACATGATATACATATTTAAGCCGCAAAATATTTACTTGCATGTAGAGTTTTTGTGCACCTCTAGTGTGATCACCCATAAGCTCTACTGGCATACAATATTGCTAAAGTACCATAAAAAACAGAAGAGCTGTAATTGATAAACAGATGTGGTTAGATAACAAGCATCCGCAGAGAGGAAAGGAAAGAGAGCAGAGATTAATATTGATAATAGTTACAATAATAATAGTACAGGTTTGTATGTCTTTCTCTTCTGCATATTAGGCCTCTGGAAGACCATCTGAGGCCTAAAAGGCAACAGTCCTATTTGCCTCTATTGACATGTATGTCCCAGTACAGTACAAACCTATTACCTGGATTTCCCTTTCTCTCTTTTTTCCTCTCTCTCTCTCTCTTTCTCTCTCTCTCTCTCTCTCTCTCTCTCTCTTTCTTTCTCTCCCCCCTCTCTTCCCCCCCCCTCTCTCTTTCTCTCTCTTTCCCTCTCTCCCCCCCCCTCTCTCTTTCTCTCTCTCTCTCTTTTTCCCTCTCTCTCTCTCTCTCTCTCTCTCTCTCTCTC
>JBCNYH010000007.1:11029332-11040973 GCA_039654325.1 Tandanus tandanus | reverse complement strand
CTCTCTCTCTCTCTCTCTCTCTCTCTCTCTCTCTCTCTCCCTCTCTCTCTCTCTCTCTCTCTCTCTCTCTCTCTCTCGCTCGCCTGAAGACTGCTGGTTCAGCAGTCGAGAGTTTCCACGTGGAGCTGCAAGGTCCTCTCTTCATTTTCAAGGTGTCCCTTTTGCCAGGCCCCTTTTTCAGTCCTTTTTAATGGATTGGCCTTATATACTTTCCAAATGGAGGACTTTGAGCGTTAATTCACACACTGATAAAGATCCTTTTACCTCCTCCTTTAGCGCTCCTCTCCCAGATAGGAAGTACACAAACGAAGGTTAGGTTAGGTTTGAATACTCGCTCTGCGCAGACTTGGTCAAGAGAAAATAGGAGGGGAAAAAAGCTGAAAAAGAATCAATTTAATTGCTTTTCATGTGTTTGAGGCACAACGCGGTGTGACTATGCACCGCTAAATGGAAGAGAGGAGTTCTTTCCTCCTCTTTTGCACGTCTATAAAAGCAGGAGTGTGTGTTTCCAGAAGAGAAAATGGAAGACTATTGAAAGGACTCTGTAAGGACCGAAGGTTATCTGGTGTTTCTTTAGAGAGACAGGTATAGCTGTCAAAGCTACCAGCACCTCTGGCCTTCCAACAACACACACACACACACACACACACACACACACACACACACACACACACACACACACACTCAGAATTAAACAATACAGTAGAGTGAGGCTGATTGTGCTACGACAGCGAGAGGAAGGAAATCTGTGTATTATCTAAATTATTACACAGTTTAATATTATAAACTTTGAAACCCAAACCCCCCCCCCCCCCCCTGCACTTTATTCCTCGCTCGTCTCTAATCCTCCACCATAAAACCAGAAATCAATTTAGTCGAGGAAATCAGTGTATGGATGTTTGTGACAAAGAGAGAAAGCGAGTGAGCGAGAAGGAGAGATTTGCATAGCTTATTACTTCTCTTCAACATGTATACAATGTTCGTAGTTTACAGACGATCCTTCCCTCCCCTCCCTTTCCTCTTTCTCTTCATTCTTTGTCAGTGTTTGTGTGTTTGATTTCTTTTGAAACCCAGCCCTGTCCTTCCGCTTAGTGTTTATGCTATACATATGCAAATGACAAACAAATTCTATTGTGCTACCAAGCGCCGGCTGTGTGTTTTAGTATTTCCCTTCGCTAAATTTTCCTGACTGATCGCAAGAAAGACTCTGGAAACGGTTTCTGACGCTAGTCCATCTGCTCTCTCTCTCTCTCGCTCCCTCTCTCTCTCTCTCTCTCTCTCTCTCTCTCTCTCTCTCTCTCTCTCTCTCTCCGTCTTTCTCTGGCTTACTTATATTATCTTTTTTTTTAGATTGTTATGGCGAAGATTAATTCAACAGGAAAGCTTGCAATGCATTTCTTTGTTGGAAGTTTGGAAAAAGCAAGTATACTGTGATAAATGCTTTATTTTGTATATGTATGTGTGTGATGGGGGGAGGGTGTGTGTGGGGGGACTTACTCCGGTCTATAAAATTAATTTTGGTCTTTATAAAAGGTACGTGTCTGTGCCTTGAGAATCGCTGCACGCGTTGCTGTTTTTTCTTCTTCCTTGAATTGTGCCAGAAAATGTCTGTCACTTTTGATTAATTTGAAATGCCAGTCATTCTGATTGCCTTTAATATAAAAGTCTGCTTGTTGTGATTTCTTTATAGTGGAACATTATGATAAAAATGATGAAGACTTATTATTATTTTTTTTAATCTGAAGGCACCAATTCAGCATCGCCACCCTTTGGCTGTATATTTTGTGTGTTAAAGCAGTTACTTCTATCTGGCGCATCCCTTCTGCCTTGCGACTTTTGTGCCACGGCCCGGCAGCAGGTTCTCAATCTGTGCTCACCCTGAGTGCTTGACCTGCTTGCCCACTCGAGCGTGCCATGCTTATTGTACATGCATGTGTACACTTTAGCATTTTTTTAGGGAGAGAAAAAAAAAGTGCTCAGATCTTTTGTGGCAGACACAAATGATGCAACATTTGACTTTGCGAGTGCTTACGGAAGTAGTTTTCTTTGAGTTGGCACTTAATTCTGTACATCTGCAGTCTCCTCCCTCACAAAGCACACACACCTGCACAGCACGGCAAAACCACATGCCACCTTCACCGAGCAGGTTCGCTTCTTATGAAGTTTTTTCTTACACAAACACAAAGGGTTGTTTTTTTTTCTTAAATGAGACAACATGATTATGATGAAGATGGGTGTTTCTTGCGGTGGTAATTGTGGTTGTTTGTTACCTTTTAGAAAAAAATAATGCCGAAGATTTGTTTTCTGTTGATAATGAAGTGAAACGCTAATATAACGATCAAAATCAACTCCGTCAAAATCTCCCCCATCTCTCTCCCTCACACACACACACACACACTCACACACACACTCATACACATACACACACCTCATGAAAAATCCTCTTTTTATGAATACGAAGGCGTCTTGACGTTAGTAGTGATTTAAGATCATGTTTGATGCATATTTAAACAGCTCTGGACATTTCCATTTCTGCTGTACATCTGCCTTCGTCTCTCTGATTTAATCATGTGTCTAATCACACTGCATATTTAAATCAATGTCTCACATCCCCGGTTTATTCATATAAAACTGCCCTAGTGAGAGACTTAATTCTCTGCTCCTCACTTTTCCCATTCTTATAGATAAATGTAGTCGTTTAGTGATAATATGGGGCCACTTACAGAATGGATAATTCTGGAAGGGGGGTGGGGGGAGGGTGGTTATAAAAGCAAAGCTATGTACAGAATTGGAAGGAATAATGGATGTATTATAAGCTAGAAGATATTTTTAGCAATTATGAATTTTCGCTGTGTGTTTTTGAGCAGGTGAAAACCGAACTGTCGGCTGCTAGGCTTATATACACTGTTTTGTGCATTTGCAAAGTTCTGTTTCATTTTATTAACCTTTATTTATGATCTCGGCATGTTCCTCTCATTTATATACACTCACGTGGAGCTGGATATTTTTGTGGTGTGCTGTAAATAAAGGTGAATATTTATGGGGTGGCAGGCTGCACCTTTTTTTTTTTTTTTTTTAGTTGAATCGAAATTGAATTCACTGGAATTTACAAACGGTTTTGGATTTAATTCATAGCCTGCCAGCATTTGCATAGAAATAATCTGTTCCGAGGTAGATGAGGAGATGAGAGGGCGTGCTTCTCTAGCCTTTCTTTAAAGCTGTGCTCTGCCTGCTGTTACACTGTACTTCATTCTTTTCATGGCTCTCGTCCTTATTTGCATGAATGTATTTTTGTTCTCGGTGGCAATTACTCTTAATAACTTATAACAAATGATTCTTGATCTGTTAGTCCATTTAACCTTAATTAGCGTGCAGATTGTAATATCTGTGCAGAGGTAGAATGCTAGTGTACCTGGCTGCTGAAGAAGCGGTGTGCTTGAAGAGCCGAGTTGCTCTGTATGGCTCATTTTTCTCACTTGAACTTACTCATTTCTCTGATTATGTCAGGGGAACTATTACATTAGAGGAGCATCTGTCTCTGCTTCTGTCTATACTGCAGCCCATCGATACACTCGAGCAGAGCACAAAGCCATTCACACGCACTCTGTCACACGTATTTCCACACAGCTCATCGACATTCAAACACGTTTCATCAATGGCATGAACAACAGACCGAGCTTCGTCAATTGTTTGAGAGGAATAGTTTGGATAAGTAAACAGAAGTTTGTGTGTGTATGTGTGTGTGTGTGTGTGTGTGTGTATGTGTGTGTGTGTGTGTGTTAGAATCTTCACGGAATTATGAAGCGTAACACAAATTTGTGTATCTGATCCCTGATAAGATCCCTCTTATTGTCCTGGACACCCTATTCAGGATTTATATTTGTTAGATTTGTATTTTTTTTTTCTTTCTTTCTTTTTTTTTTGATAACTCATTTCCTTTTGCTTTCCTAATTTTAAAATAGTTGCTGTGCTCTCGTCCATAACCTTATGTTCGGCTGAAATGGGAATAAAAAAGCAGGCTGATACAGTATTTCACGGCAGCGCTTCTGCAGTGTGTCACATCTCACCTAGCATTGAGGGCTGTTCTGAAATGACATCATCAGTATGAGACAGAGTGGTCCACAAAGTGCCGTGTGGGCTCCTGATTATAGGTGAGGAGGGAATTTCATGCTAGGTCAAATAGCCCATCTTCTCCCTGTGTCCTATGTGTGGCTCCATTGACGGAGTAGCTCCAGTCTGCAATTTGCAGCAGGATGGCGCTGCGCTGGCTGTCTGACTTTTCCAAATGGCTCGTCTCACCGCCATTGACTCTAATGAAATCGGACTATTAGGGCCACTTGACACCATGCTAATGGTGGTGACTTTCTTTATGGAGCACTGATAGACGCTACAGGATCATAGTACCTAACGTCGCACAGGAGACCTCCAGTGCACGAACACACATACACACACACTCACACTCACTCATATCCTGCAAGTCACGTTTTCTCTTCCCCTCACATTAGTTCTTTTATTCGACATTTTCATATACATTACAAGACGTGCCAGTGGAGCTTCATGTCCTGGCATGCAGGTTCTCAGCCTGAACTCTCCGCTTCTTTTAAAAGTCTGTCTGAGCTTCTGCCCTGCTGGGATGCTTAAGAAGATCTGGAGTATGTGTAAAATGAATGAGGAATAGCTGCAAAGTCTCTCATGTAGCATGCTAATCTTTCTGACACACTCTCTACACATAATTAGGCTCAGTGAAATACACTATATGGCCAAAAGGATGTGGATTTCTGACCACCACACATGGTCAGACACATGAATCCCACAGATTGCTTATGTGGGCCTTTCTCAAATTGCTGACAGCATGCAATTGTCTGATATATCTTTGTATGCTATCACAATAATATTTTCCTGTATTGGTACCAAGGAGCCCAAATATGTTGTGGTTGTAAACAAAGCAAGACCCATGAAGACATGGCTTGCCAAGTTTGCAGTGAAACAACTTGAATGGACTGTACCTCAACACCACTGAACACCTTTGGGATGAATTGGATTGCCAGGCCTTCTCGCCAGACATCATGCCTGACCTCACTATCAATGCTTTTGAGGCTGAATGGGCAGAACATCTCACAGCAATGTGTCAAAATCTAGTGAAAAGCTTTTCCAGAGGACCCGAGGCTGTTGTATGAACAAAGGAAGGACTAAAAGCTGGCTCGCACGTAAGCGATCTTGTCCAAAAGCGAATTTTATTTTGAAGGGAATAAAATCGAACTGGAATTCATATATTTTCGGAAATAGTCTGACCAATTCAAAGTAAATGATCCGTATTCACAGTCTTGGTAAAAACTTTTGGACCTGCGCAAAATTTGGTGTGAAATTAGAATTTTTTACGTCCGCCAATATGATGATCAAAGATATTTGAAGATATATGAAGGGGCCGCTAATTTCGAGCATAATGTCGGTGTTTTCGGCTGAAACCAACCGAAAACGACGACGCATTATTTTGCGGCTTAATTCGCTTACATGGGAGTCAGCTTTAACTTTTGGAATTGAATGTTCAACAAGCGCATGATGTCATAGTCAGGTGTTCACATACTTTTGGCCATGTAGTGTATATTTGAATAACTCTTTATTCTACATGATGCAGTCAACCTTTTTATGGGTAAGATCATCTAAACTTTGACCAGCTGACCTGCCCTGTAATTTACAGTAAATCTCCGAGACCATCATTCGGCCAGCATGGGTGATGAAAGGTTAGTAGTCATGACGCCCATACGTCAGCTTAAGGGGACTTGGTGGTGGCATGACGAACCCTTGCTGCTTCTTCCTCCATCCCTCAGACTGCAGTGCCGCTGATGTGGAGCTACAGTTAAACCCAGGGCCTATTCAACTTCAATTAAAACCACCGTTAACAGCTCGACTTTCACGGCCAGCTCACCGTGGCCCACTTTAGTAGGAGTGCTCATCAAA
Organism: Tandanus tandanus; assembly: GCA_039654325.1. Lineage (NCBI taxonomy): Eukaryota > Metazoa > Chordata > Actinopteri > Siluriformes > Plotosidae > Tandanus > Tandanus tandanus. Next base: position 11,035,015 of record JBCNYH010000007.1, on the reverse strand, counting down.
GTCATGTTGTTCTTTTAATTGCTTGTGTGATTTAATGGCCTCCTGCCTTCTTGCTTTGTAAATCTCCATCTCAATAACTCCTGCACCATATACGAATGGCGGAACAGATTGAATTAAAACAATGAAGGTCTAATACGATAAAGCACAATCAAAATAGATTAACCTTTCCACACCAGATCCCTTCAACTCTTTCTTTTCCTTCGGCAGTGTTGCGTATATGTAGCCCCTCCAAACTTTAATCTTCATTACCTTCTTTGATTTCTTTTTTGTCCCGCTAAAGGAAATGCATAATTTACACCCTTTGAAGTTATTCCAGTGATACTGACAACATGTTACCTTTTATCTCGGGACCCCCAGAACATTAAATATTTAGCTATTACTGAACAAAGGACAGGCAAGACCCTAGCATAAGCTTTTTACCACCCTGACTACTTAACATCATATTCTTTACACAAAGATAGTATGAACCAATTAACTTTCAAAGGCTGTTTTATATGGCTAAAATCTATGCCTGTTTTCCATCTCTCTATCTATCATGTCACTACCCATGAACAAGAGATGGAAAAGTAAAGTGCTCGCGCTAGCAAAAAAGCACCAAGTATTTGTTTGACTTTATGGATAAGTGCCTAAGTACCTCCCTGTTGCACAAGTAATTCTAACGTACACCTGCAGAAAATATTCACATCCTATCATCCCGCTTTAGGTTTTCAAATGAGCCACTGGGTCGAACGATTATGGCTGGATTATGTTAAACCTAATTCTGCTGGTGAGCTGTATGTATTTGTGTCTGAGTACTCTAGAGAGGGACGTCATAGTATCCACGCGCTAGGTCACTTGTGGGAATAGGAGCTGTATCCTTGAACCATGTTTTTGATTATAATGGCTTTCTCCTTGTTGAAATATGTGATCGGAATGCCCAATGACATTGTATGCCTTTGAAACATGGCTGTAGAAGCACGGATTCTCTTTCAGGACACCTACGTACTACTCCAAACACTGTCCTTTCATCCCAATCCATCATCAAATCATCACACAGGCCCAGAGTGTTGCTGATCTCCCCTCATGTATGTTCGAATGCCCTATTCCTCCCAGGGGTCCTTTAGAAAGTGTTAGAATACTGCTTTCTAACAAAGTAGATCTGGTCTATTTTTGTCAGTCTGGCCACAGTGTGAAGGCATGATGAATAATTAAAGTTTTCATCTTTCTATCACTTCTGGAATAGAATAGAATAACATACACAAGTGTGAACAATTAGCATAGAGAGTGGAAGAATGGTGTTGCTCTTTTATGGAGTAGCCTTTAAGGGAGCCACTGTACACACATTCTTGAAGTGCCTTTCAATAGAGCTTTCAAAGCCCTGCTCTCTTTGGCGCCAGTGGTTCAAGAATTACAGCCTTGATATGTTTCTAGGCCTAATTGTTTCTACTAGAAAAGATTTGCGTTTACTAAAGCAATGAAAATTCCCCATGCTTGCGTCTCTTTATTCCATTTTCTCCCAATTTGGTCATTTATTAATTCACAGCCACTACTTAGCTCATAATTGAGAGGTTGTGGGTAAGGTCTTAACCATATGTGTGCCACTGTCCAGATTTGCTGTACCAGTAAAAATACTGGTAACCTGTGTAGGAATAGCATCCCACCCACTCTTAGTCACTTCATGCTACAGAAGCCGACTATGCTCAGGTGTGAAAAGCCCAACAGACTTACTTGCATGCCCCCCCAGTGCATGTGTGGGTTTCCATACACAGTGTAAAGGCATGCACATTAGGTTAATTGGTTGTTCCAGATTTTCCCTAGGTGTGACCCTGAGTGGTTGTGTGAGTTGGCCCTGCGATGGACTAGCGAGCTGTCCAGGGTGTACCTCGTCTTCGCCCACAGTTGGCTGAGATAGGCTTCAGTTTCCCAGCGAGCCTAGTGGGATTAAGTGATTCAGCAAATGAGTGAATGAACTTATGAATGATGACAATGAAAATATGACAGCAAGAGTAAATGAAAAGCTTTGTTTGATGATTTAATTAAGATGATTCCCAAACCGGAAACAACTTGAATGTCTATGCACTATATAAATCTTATGCAGGTTCTACTGCCATGATGTAGTATCAGACATTCATTTTCCTTACATATAGACTTACATATGCATACATACATACATACATATGTATGTATGTATGTAGACTTTCAGTATGTATGTTGTGTATATATGAAGACATTTTCTTATTGAGACTTTTATCTTATCCTTTTCTTTACTTGGTATGGAGCAACTGTGTGCACACAATTTCCTCTGGGATCAATAAAGTATTCTGATTCTGATTCTGATTCTGCTTGTCCTTATTGGGGTTATAGTGCAGTGGCAGCTGGTGGTTGTAAAGGTAGGGGAGGAGGGAAGGTGGATTTGGGCTTTGGTGACATTTGGTGGTGGTGGAAGTTTTGATGTTGGGCATGTAAAATCCAGACACGTTTAAAGCAGCGATAAGGAGTTTTGATCAAAAATTAGTGAAGTAATTATTGAAAAAAAACCATGTGAAAACAACAGTATCATAGTGCGTAGAGTACTGATAGAAGCTTACTGGCTTTCGAAATGATGTCTTATTGCAATATAGTAAATAAACAAATTAATTAAATAAATAAAACACTCTGGGTCTTAATAATAATAATCCTAAAGTCATAATTAGTCCCTTTAGGATTTGACAGGATTTTATGGCAGATTTTAAAATAAAAATTTGATGCTTTTTGTGATGATTTTAGACTTTTGTTTGCAATAAAACTGCAGAATTAGGTAAAAATTACAAATACAGTTGTACACATCTGGGTCATTCTCTGAAACGGGGTCAAATTTAATTATTTACATTTTGACCTAATTTTTTCCCAAAACTATAAAGAATTAAAAGAGCAATCCCTGCCCAGAACATACCGCATGGACACATGCAATATGTCAGACAATATAATTCGGATACATCCAGCAAAAAAAATAAATTAATTGAAATTGAAATTTTTCGGCATAATTGGGTGCAATATGTGGATGAAATTTGTGACTTGTCTTTAAAACTAGTAATTTGTTTTAAATTACTTATGTTTCATGCAATACTATCACCGAAGTATCAGCTCAAAGTGCAGATAGTAGGGCTTGCGATAAAGATCTTGCATTAAAATTTATATCCAAAGTAGAAATTCCTGTTTTTCTTACTTTGTCGAACGAGAATCGCACATCAATTCACTGCTCCGTGCATAACCAGTTGTGTCCTCGGTAGTTACATACGGAACCGACCCATTTTTCCTATGAGGGGTGAGGTTCCATGCAGCGACGTTCACTGTACAATTGAGTTCCTCCTGAAGTGTATTTATTTCACATGTAGTCAAGCAGTAATTAATTTATTCACTAAAACAAATGTTATGAATTTTGTGTTCATACATGAATGAATTTGAATATGAATAAGGTGTTACATACGTATTTATTTCTGTTTGTTACTAATAAAAGCGCACTTATGTGCATGAAGTAGTTCTCTCACTGTCTCTGTAACAATGGTTCATGAATTTATGGTCAATATTGAAGGAAATAAGCAGGACTTCATTGAAACTTGGGGATTGTGAAAGTCACACTTTATGGTACCAGTTTCAGAGAATGACCCATCTGTTTCCTGATGTCTTCAGAAGCATAGAAAAGGAAGTGATGTATGGAGTCATATGGCTCAATGTCTGTGTGGGGGACTGCTATGCTTGGTGAAACTTGCAGTATAATACAACGATTAGCCAAATTTGTGGAAACGTTGTGTTGATTGGTAAAAATTGCAAGGTTGCACAGAATACACCAGGATTGGTTGAATTTACGTGAATTGCAAATTCCTGGAGCGCTTGAATGTTGTCAGTATTTTAACAAATTAAATTATATTACAAAAAATACAATCCAGAATGAAATGACGTGTATTTCTTTTCCTCTGAAATCCCCTTTCCTAAATGGCAGTAGGTTCAGAATGTAACCCCGAGTCCTCTATCCCTAGCCACAGATTCCAGTTCCTACTGGGGAATTCTCAACCAATCCCAAAACAAGTATGGGATGCACCTTTACAATTTAGCTGTAGCATTTGTAGTTGATCACCATTACTATGGTGATACAGGAGACATCTGAAAACCACACAATCTCATCATTGTCCAGTCTTTTTAGTATACTTGGAAAACTCTCTTCCATCTCTGTGGCATGAAGTTTCTTGACTTGATAACTTCAGCCACTTTGTTGTACTCCAAGACACCAAAGATTTATGGCACTGCCTTCTGAAGGGAGGCCTTGTCCACTGAGTTCCTCAGATGTTCTTCACATTGTATAACATTAATCCTTTAAGAGATCAGTACTTTCCCCATATTTGCATAGTATAGCTTGGGCATTATCTTGTCTTTTTTTGAGGAGCTGGACGGTTTTCGAGAACATATTTGAAAGTCTTTTTTTCATGACCTCTTTAAACCCCTCCCATGCTCGAGCCTTCAGTTCTGCAATTGCTTTGCTGCAGCTCTTCTGACTTGGAGATACCTTTCAGAGCATTAATCCGAAGGACTCCTTCTTCAACTTGAGCATGATCCACTCAGTCTTGGTGTACTTGACTTCAGTGAGAGTTAGAATGGTTTCTCGCCTAAGCTTCCGATGCTCTCAAACAACCTATAGAACTGGTTTGGAATTCGCCGGTTACGCCAACCAGTGCCCTGTGACCCAATCTCAATTCACCAATAAGTGTTGATCAGTGGACTACTTTAATCCTCTTTTAATCTAACTATCCCTAATATATCTGTTAATACAATCACATAAGCAATCACTTTTGACCCACGGTTATTTTGGTACCATGTTCACTTATGCAAAACCTTGTGTATGAACAGTGTGTTTTTGTAAATCCGTGTCCTGCACAACAGAAGTTTAATAACAGGTTCAAGTTCAATAAGCTGATGCTCCCAATCTCTGCTTCCAAGTAACTCCATCAGTCCTATATGGGTTTCCTTTGTGAAATTCTTCAGTTACATTCCATCTACCAAAAATATTAATGTGAGGGATTGACAATACCAAATTACCCCTAACCATGAGGGAGTGTGCAAATGTGTGCACATGGTATTCTTCAGTGTACTGGTAACATAATCGTGATGAATTCCTCAGATTCCAGGTCCTGCTGGGGGCTTTCCTAGACATTCCCAAACCAGCTATGAGACAAACCTGCCAACTTTTAACATTTTGTGGGTTTTTTTGACCCAGTGCTGCACTGATATTTATGCCGAACACTGGTGTTGTCCCGAGTGTTCAGGGTAGACTCTGAATTCCCCCTGACCACGATAAAGCACTTACTGATGATCAGTGAATGAATGAATGGATGTATTTGAGGAATATTTACAGTAAATGAGAATTGTGCTTGAAACTACACAAGTCTTTATGGCTTTCCTTCTATCTCCGTCTCCTCTTCTGCTCTTTCTGTTTCTTTCTCCCTAATGCCTCATTAGAAGCTGTCTCTATGTGCACATTCATTTATAATGCTGCATATGCCTATCCTCAGGCGCTGCATTTTTCTACTCTCAATAGTGCATTGATTTCCTGTATGACTTGATCTGCCTAATACCCATCGGCTTCAGGCTCCGAAACACACACACACACACACACACACACACACACACACACACACACACACACACACGCACACACACGCACACACACACA
>JBCNYH010000007.1:11018381-11029232 GCA_039654325.1 Tandanus tandanus | reverse complement strand
CACACACACACACACGCACACACACACACACACACACACACACACACACACACACACACACACACACACACACCCCAGGCAAGGTACTTAGATTTTGTCCATTTGCTTGCTTTGAAAGATTCAACAGACCGCTTATTGAGATAAATATGATTTGTTGATTTGAAAAAAAACAACAAAAAACTCTTTAACATTTACCATGAAAAATGGCAGCTGTGCTAATATATACATACCTACTGACCGCCTGTTGCTGAAGTGTCCTATGATGAGTCTGCACATAGCATAAACCGCTCTGTCTGTACAAAGTGGAAACCATGGCTCAATAGCAGAGGGTAAAGTGGAGCTGCTCGTAATGAATGAACTGACGTTTCCCCATGGCCCAGTGAATTCATCAGACCTCTCTCTCTCTTCATTACACCTCACCAAGAGCTGCCAATGAAAATGCTGCCACCCATTTATTAGCTCTTTGTGAGTCACTTTCAGAGTACAATCAGCCTCATGTGTTAAGAATGACAGACGACAGACTAATTCTCTGCTAAGTACGCTATGAGAAGTGGTAAAGCACCTGAATAAAACGGCGAAACTGTTTTGCAATTTGTGATGTGTGACATATGGAAAAGGAAAATGGACAAGAAATATTATAACCCTCCCAAGCTGAACAGGTAATAGTCGTTCGAACAGTGTTCTAGTGCTTTTCCAGGTTCACGGTTGCTGTGTAGAATCTATACCTCCCCTTATTAAAACCTTTGTCCCTAACGTCCAATTTCAACTGGAGCTGGGTAGAGAGCGTCCTGATTTTAATAGATAAACATATGTTTTAATATCACACCAACATGTTCCTTGTCTGCCTTGAAGCAGAACATGACTCTGTGTGTGTGTGTGTGTGTGTGTGTGTGTGTGTGTGTGTGTGTGTGTGTGTGTGTGTGGATAAGAAACTCCTCTCTTCATGTTTACTGATTACTCATGCTCCATATGAAGAGTGTTTCCATCAGATAGAATGACAGCTTCTCCCCTGCAGCAACCTTATTTTTATCCTTATAATAAACCCTTATTTATTTTACTCTGAACTGATGAGTGGTGTTTTTTTCATGCATCTGACTAAATTGAAATTTATTTATTAAACATTCAATGTGTGTGAAGAGGCTCTTTCCCTGTTTCAGTTCCAAAACCTGGTTCAGCAGCAAAGACCCCCATTGGGTGCTTTCATGTTGTAGAGCCTGACCACTAATCACTTCCATTCGTTGATCAGTTTCATTCATTTTAAATGTTATAACAGCAAATCATAGACGGCATGGTGGTGCACTGTTTAGCACGTTCACCTCACAGCAAGAAGGTCCTGGGTTCGATTCCCGGGCTCGGGGCGTTTCTGTGTGGAGTTTGCATGTTCTTCCCGTGCTTGCGTGGGTTTCTTCCCACGGTCTAAAAACATGCACAGTAGGCTGATTGGCTGTTCCAAATCTCCTCTAGGTGTGAGTGTGAGTGTGAATGGTTGTATGTGTGTTGGCCCTGCAATGGCCTGGCGAGCTGTTCAGGGTGTACCCCGCCTTGACCCAGAATCAGCTGTGATGAGCACCAGCCTCCCTGAGACCCTAATTAGGATTAAGCGGCTTAGAAAATGAATGAATGAAAAGGCAAATCATTTTCTAATGATATGATCTTTTAAATGAGAAAATTTGGTTTGTATAGCCAAATATTTGTGTTGTGTTAGTTTTTTCATTCTTACAATAAACTAAATACCATACAACTGAAAACAATTGAATTTTATTGGTCAACCTTTTACTTGTAGGATAACGGAGCACTTGAGAATGGCCAGCCTGACTGGAAATGTGTCAGACTCATTCACACCCCTAACCAAAAATGGCTTTTTCATTCCTCTGACCCAACTAGCCAAGAGACTAATTAACATTTTATCATTCTTTTTCTGCTTGTCTTCCATCTGCCTAATAATTTCTCTATCAGTATTGCTTTGATGTCCCAAATTTGTATTTAAATAGTATGAGATTTTGACCCCCCAACTCCCATCCCCGAAGTCTGGACTCGGATGCAGTGAGCTCTGTAAATTGGGCTTTCCCACTATGAGGGAAAAAAGAAGTCTTTGTTTTTGGCTAAGCCTTCATTATTTCCTAAACGTTTGAATGTAGTTTGTTATAGAGGCCAAGTTTGCAGCTGACACCACCGATTATCTTAAGGGGGTGTCCTCCCACACACAGAGACTGGGCTCAGTTACAGCTTATAATGGTAGATTTGGGACCCACTCTTGTATGGCACATCATCTTGACATCAGACTAAAAGCCATGGCAAGCATTCACAGAGCTGTCATAATATAAAAAAAAAGCTTGTTGGTGAGTTTAAAGAATGCTTGTGTCTTTCCAGCCTGAGCCTACAGTATGTACTGCTCCTAACTCAGAAGCTTTAGCATGCACTGGCTATTTTACACATTTAGTGCAATTGCATTGCAAGGATTTATGGGGCTTAATTCCAGTGTTCTCTGTTTACATCCTAATGCAGGAAGCCAGTAGATGAGTGAGTGAATGTCCAGATTTGAGCAGGTCTATCTCCTGAGTTGGCAGGCTAGTGCTTTCTGCAGGCGAAGACGCCAGGGCTGGTCCGTCTGTCTGACTTATGGCTGTGGGATCACACTCTCGCTGGGCCTGTGAGGGCACATTGGCACCGGTTTCAAAATTATACAGTGTAAAACTATCATCATGTATTTTCATAAAGATGAAATATTGCTATCTTTGCTCACTTACAAGGGTTTTATTAATGACGGGCTGTCAGGACGGAGAAGCCCTGCATATTCGCATATTAAACAGGCAGGAACAGAAATGCTTCTTTTATTGCCTCCAGATATAAATCAGCGTAACATGTCGCCTCATCATTTACTCTCCCCCCGGCCAAGTCCTCTCTTATTTAAATGAATTGGTGGGGAGCTTTGATTGGCTGGGTGGCATGCCGGCAGGTTTAGGCAGGGTGATGGGGTGACACTGAGCTGTTTAAATTGATATACTGTTTTTCTATTAAAATGTATCCGAGCTTGTTCCTCTCTGGCCACGTCCTGCTCGTTCTCTCACTGCTCCATAGACGGTGTTCCAGCTTTATCTAGAAGCATAAGCACAGCTTCTTTAGAATACAGTTTTAAAAAGGAATAATTCTGAGCCATATATAAAAATCAAGCCAGTCTGCTGATAACTTTTCATGTCTCTAATTGTAAACCTGTTAATCTTCCCTAGGGTTTTCACTAGACTAGAACCCTCTTCCTCTCCACTCTGTGTGTTCAGACAGTTTAAGCATGATAAAGCAGCCCACAGGTGTTGTACATCATGCTCTTCATCCTTCTGTATACTCTTGTTCGGTTGCCTTGGATTTCCCCGTACCCCTCCCCTTTGCGGTTAGAGACGTGTGTTATTATGTACGATATTCCTTGCAGTCATAAAGCACTGTTATTAATAGTGGGCTTTTACCCTCAACCGCTTGACTTTATTAATGACGCTTTTCATTTAAATCCATCAAATCTGGTGAAAAGCACTATTATTTTTTCGTTGCTGGTGTGAGGCTAACACTTTAGAGTCACAGCCATTTATCTTGTGACCTAGAATAGATTTAATTAACAGCTCCGCACACTGGAGCAGTGCAGGGGCACTGACTGTATTACTTCTGTGGGAGAGTTAACTAAACCAGTTGGTTGAAGAGCCATGTCAGACTAACCCAGATTCCATGTGGGAAATTATCAGGAATCTATTGCAGTAAAGAACCTTTTTAGTTCCTATACATTCTTGTGATGGATTGTTTTTACACACACGCACAGAGAGTATATATTGTATAGCTGGCATTGCTGGCCATTGGTCTCTTGTTGGGGTGACCCCACCTCTTGCCTAAAGTCAGCTTTTTTTTTTTCCTTCTCAGTTGGAGATTACCACATTGCATCATGAAGTAGCTGATGAAGTGTACTCTTTCAATATACTGGAAATTCTTGAAAGAGTAGTACTTCATCCGGGTAACTGTTATGTACTGCATTCCCCCCATGTCCTGCATAATACTGCGTAATACTGGATTGGTGCACCAGCAGTATCAGGTATGGCTCTGTGGACACAGCCCAAGTTTAGATGGGGAACATGCACCATAAGACTGGTCGGTGGAATCCGTCAAGTCAATCATTTGGATTTGTCATTTTAGCAGACCATACCTAATTTGCATAGAATCAGAAGAACATGAATTCTTGCCTATCAGTTGCTAGTGTAAATATAGCATTTGAGTCCTTATGATTGTAGATTTTCCATTTACATTTTGGATACAAATTTGAGTTTTGGTTAAAGTTAAATCTGTCTGCATAGTTGCCGTGCCTTGTATTAGAACAGACCTGTCGAGAAGAAGTCAAAGACGGTGCTCGATCTCTATTCACCTCTTTCCCACCATGTCCCAAGCTGCTCTAATAAGACATGATAGCTGCCTTCCCTTCACATAAATTAATGAAGAGGTGCTCGGTATGCGTTTACACTCTTTACATGACATCACAGTCCGCTTTCATACAGGTCCCAGAGAATCAAAGGCAACAGAATCCTTGGCCTGACACCCCCCAACCCCCTTCTGGTTTTTTGTACTCTAAAGTGTTGGTGCAATTGGAGCACTGTGAAATGATATTAATCTGGACTGCCTGCTCCTTTCATTTCGTGCCCTCCAGTCCAGAGAGACGTGGCATGCTCAGAGACTTCATAAATTTACAATGAAACATGAACACATTTCCACACTGCATTTCAAAATCCAGGGCTTTTTGCAGTTAAGCAGAAGTGAATTGGCTGCCCTGGATTGTTTGTTTTTAATAAAGACGGGGAGGAGAGAGGCAGCGAATGGGGAGCAGTCTTCCAAGAAGTCTAGAGGAGCAATGGGAATTTGGGAATGTGATGTAAGCTGGGATAGATGGAAAGGAGTATGGGAGGGCTGGGGGTTTAAACGACTTTACCTCACTGGGCCACAGGGTTCCGTCATGGGTTAGAGCAAGTGATATGATGGTTTTCTTTAGTTTGCCTTCATTTCTGTGTGCACTCCTCCACTCTATCTAGCCATTCCTCAAGAGGAGCGTCCTATCTCATTTCAGGACTGGGGAGCTCAGTGTATCTGTGTGAGCAAGCATCTGTGTTTACACGTTCTGTTCGCCCACTCTTTCGGAAAAAGGCTTTCATTTTCTCTCTTTTTATCCCTCGCTCTTATTGCTCTCTAGCCCTAAGTCCCAATTGGGGGCGGATAGAGGGAGAGACCAGGAATGAGTGCTTTATTACCTCTCTCAACAGCTCTCTCCCTGTGGTGCCTCTCCATTCCTTGTTTCGTTCGGTTTTATTCCCTCTCTCTCTCCTCCTCGCCGTGCCTCCGACTCTTTTTGATGGCCGGAATTGTGTTCACTGAGTGGCAGAGAGATGGTCTCCCCAAGCCCCATGTTAAAGTGGCACCGGGAGTGAGGATCTTTTTCGTAGCACTGGGCTGCATGGAGCCTGAGCGCTCTTTTAATCATATCTTTAGCGCTGATAATGACATGTTTGTGTTATTGTCCCGATATGGGGGTTGCTCAAGCCTGCGGCTCTGGCTGCTGAAAAACAAGGCCGTTCATTTTGTGGCTATTGAGTGTCTGCGCTGAGCCGGAGCGAGTTGTGCAGCCAGCGGGAAAAAGAGTATGCACTCAGATGGCTTCATTTCAGAGCCTGACATGTTCTATACGACACGCTTCGCTCTGCTCCAACACGCTGCACAGATTGATTTCACTGGGGTTTTTCTGCCTAAACAGGGAAATGAACGTATTATCATTACTGTTTACTTTAATAGCTTGTTCTGTGAAGGGATTTGTTTCTTTCAGGGTACTTTTATAGATTCTCTTTTTAAAATCTTTAAGTAATGGAGGTTCTAACATACGCACACATTCCAGTCTTTAACATGTAACTTCACCTTCAGCTCTGAGCCTAACTCCACCCACCGCATAATAATAAAAAAAAAAATGCTAAAAAGTGGGCAAGGAGCTGAGAGAAGGGAGGGAAAGGGGTGTAAACCTATGTGAGCGATGAGTCTCAATGGTCTGTGTAATGCTAATCAGTTTAATTAAAAAAATTTTAAATCACAGTCATACATTTGGAAAATAGAAAAGTGAGCCTAGAGTTTAAACAGACCTTCGATCAGAATAAACTTGGAAATGAGGGAAGTTTCACAGACTCCCACTAAAGGGTGGGCAGTGGGGGATGTTCCCACCTTTGTAGTAGAGAACTCCCAAATGGTCTATTTATTTATTTATTTATTTATTTATTTATTTATTTATTTATTCTTTCATTCATTCATTCATTCATTCATTCATTCATTCATTCATTTGCAGGTTCGGGAGAATTTTATCCAGTAGATGGCGATTTGAGCCAATTTTAACTCTAAAAATGCAGGTTTGTATAAAAATAGTACACTTTTTGTATATAAAAATAGTATAATATTTTGTTAATATTATCACACATTCATGGGTTTCGATATTGTTTAGTTTAGTAGTTTAGTGTTTGTTACTGTCAGTTACTGTTATTGTTATTGTCTATTACTCTTGGAGCTCACATGAAAGGCCATTTCGTTCTACTATATGAATGAAAGGCAAAGTTGAGTTTGAGTTTGAGTTCATCACAGTGCATCTATATAATTTAGTTTCGAGTGTAGAATACAGTACTGTGCAAAAGTCTCCGGCTTCCTATTTTTTCTTAGCAGAAACCTTGCTATAGATTTTATTTTATGACTTGTATATTAGTGAGTCAGTACAAAAACATTTTAGATTCCCAAGCATTCGTTTTCCATCACAAAATTAAATGTTACAGGGAAAAAAGTTTGTAGATCAATAAAGACTCCAACATATTACGTAAGAGACCACTTTTCAGACAAAAGCATAATGAAGGCTGCTGGGTTTTGGCTGCAAGTAAAGAAGTCAAGTGTGACCGTCAAAATCTCCAGGAGAACTGTGGCTGGTTCTGTAAGATGCTCAGTAAAACGTCCAGCTCTTTACCTTTTAACCATCGCACAAACTGTACCTGAGACTGTATTTTTAAAGCAAAGGGTCACCACACCAAATAATGACTTTGTTTAATTTAGTACTGTTTACTGCGATTTATAGACTTATTTTAATGTAGAAATATTGAATTTAATTGTTTATAAATGTGAAAATTAGCATTTCTTTGCATGTGGAGAAAATGTCCACTGTACTGTGTATTTACTTTATATATAAGTATGTAATATATCTTTAATTACAACCCAGGAAATGCTTTATGGATTGTGACTCTTTGACTCGTGGCACAGGTCCTTGCTTTTTCTAGACTTGAATTTGAATTTGATAGTTGATGGAGGGCTAATGGGAAAAAAAGGCACCGAGTTCAGTACTGCTGTGGTTACATGCTGATGTCTATTTTTTAATAGGATGTGGAAAGTAAATAAAAATATCACATGTAAACCATTAACAATTATGTTATACCGTCAACACTAGTATAACAGCATTTCTTTTTACCAATATATTATATGTCTTTTCCATGCCAGATCATCATACTCAGCATTTTGTTACACCCCTGCTCTCTAACCATACCGATCTGTGATCTGCGTGCGTTTGCCAATTATTGTTCCAGCTGGATGGTCCGTGTGTGTGTGTGTGGGGGAGAAGCAGTTAACATTTGCTTAACTAGTCATTTAACCTAACATCTTATTTCCTCTCAACAAGAAAAGGCAACTCACTCACCTGGAAAAAAAAAAAAACACTGTTAACTCTAATGTAGGAGTCAATGAGACTGTTGCTTATTTTGTGTGTGTGTGTGTGTGTGTGTGTGTGTGTGTGTGTGTGTGTGTGCAAGAGAAGGCTGAAGGTCATTAGACTCGAACTGGATCCAGGTCATGGGGTGCCTGTAAATCCAGGGCCCAACAGGCTCGATAAGCACACAGTTCCCTCTCTATCTCCCTCACTGCATTTGAACCATTCATCACTGACACCTTCTCTGTGCTTGCACTCTAATCGACTGCCTATACTCCCACTGTTCTAATGGAGTTACTCTAGTCATACCGTTCTAATAGATTAACTGTATTCACACTATCCTGTGCTACATGACACTAAACCTCTGGTTCTAGAGTTCTACAGTAATGTATTTCTTGTATTTCCAGTAAACTTGGCAGCTTTGCCTTACTGACTCCACATCGACTAAATGTGATGATCAGCAATATTTTAAGGATGGTTCTAGGAAGAGGATGCAGTTTGTGATGTCCGAGTAGGATTAGAGAAGCTCTGAAACCTCTAAAACTACAGGGAAGCTGGAATGCATTATACGGAAGAATCTTGTTAATATGCATTTCTTTTAATATCACACACACACACACACACACACACACACACACACACACACACACACACACACACACCCGACATCAAATTTGTAACATGGGATGACCAAAAAAGCACATTTTTTGTAAATTTTCACTGAAATCGACCATATAAGAGCAATAAAAAAGGCATTCTGTTTTTATCCATGGCAGCGTTCACGCTCGCACACAAGCACATTCACACCTGCATATTAACCGAAATATATAAGATAATAGCAAAAATGCTAAAATGCAGCCTCACTTAATATGCGTTGATATTGTATTGTACACTGACAGGCGCATATTAATGAGATTCTACTGTGTGAATAATCTGTGATGTGATTATTATATTCATATTACATCTATTCATTTTGCATGAATGCCTTTATGTACAGTGACTTGAGGCAGCATGCAATCCAGGAATCTTGCTGTTTGAGTTGTTCTACCTATCACAAAGCAAGCAGTCCTCTGTAGGGAAACATAAAGCATTTTGTCTTGATGCTCATACTTTACCTGAAGCCTGAGAAAAAGGGAGTATTGCCACAGGGTGTAGAATCATCTACAGGCTGACCAACTGAAAGTCCAGAGGTCAAGTTGTGACATTGGACTGTTGAAGCAGGCATTGAGCAACTGGACTATTGAGAGGAATTTTCCCAGTTCAAATCCCAGCAACACCAAGCTGTCACTTTTGGGTCCTTGAGCAAGCCCCTTAACTCTCAACAGCTCAGTTGTTTCCTCTTTCAAGTGTAAGTTGCTTCGGATCGGGGCACCAGCCAGAAGTGGTGAACATGACTTCTGATATGTATCCGGGGCATGAGGAGATGTTCCAGGTTCTGATATTAGACTAGTTTAGATATCACCATGAAGAAGGGCTAACATTTGCTGACCTTGATGGCAGTAATAACAATGATCCAAGCTTGACAGCAAGGTTGTGCTGGATCACAAGATTTGCGTAAGGCATTCAGTGTTGGTGTTTGAGGAAACAGGTTCACGGATAGATTAAGTTAAACCATTTGTGGAATGACACAGCATAGACCTTTTACTCCTCCTTAGTAACCGGAAGAGACTTTTGAGAAACAGGACATCATGTGCAGTTCCTGCTATGACACATTTGTGGTCAGGTAAAGCTGATGATTTGTGTTAATGATGGGGCTATAATTGGGTGAGCATGAGTTTTAATCCCGATGATGTCATTACTGTTCAAGGCCACTATTCTCTCCTACGCTGATTAAAGAGATGATAGCCATTCATGTTGTCATTTTCTAGGGTCGCTGGGTGCCTTGAGCTCATCCCATCCGACTCTGGGTGAAGACAGGGTTTACCCTAGACAATTTTCCAGAGTATCACAGGGCCAACGACACAACCGTCCATACTCATGTTCACACCTAGGGGCAATTTGGAATTTACAGTTAGCCTAATGTGCATGTCATTGGACTGTAAAAGGAAACCTGAGTAACCGGAGAAAACCCACGCAAGCATGTGCAACATGCAAACTCTACACCGAAATGCCCTCTCTGGGCAAGGGGCTCAAATCCAAGACTTTCTTGCTGTGAGGCGGACATACTACACACTACACCACCATGCCGCCCTGCTAGACTGTCATTGTTTTCTTAAAGGAAGCATGTAACTCAACCATGTTGCATGCAATGGGTGGAGCTTGGTAGTGGCTATTAATTAACAAATAACCAAATTGGGAGAAAATGGAATAAAGGAAAGTTACCGATTGATCCACCGAACTGATCCATTGATGGTGTCAGCAGCCAGACTGGTTGGTATGTAACAGGTCATTCTGTGAAAGGTAAGAAGTTGTTTAGCTGAAGACAAGTGCGCTCAATGAAATCTGGAGACAAGGGAGACAGGTCTGTAGTTCACTGATCGTAATGGGTTGAATGTATTGATATTGTGAGTGCAGAGATGAGTGTGGGGGAGATGGTCTGCAGGAGATGTCTGAGGATGGAGTGGTTTTAGATTCGAAGCAATTAATGGCAAAGTATTTGGCAAACGAGAATGCAGATGGTAGGAATAGGGTGGAAGGCTTAAGGGGCAAGTTTGAATATATTTGGAGAAGAACTTTTTAAAGGGTGGAAGAAGATTTTGTGGTGCTGGGGCAGTGATAAAGATATTGTTTTGCGTATCCTCTGCCTTTGTATAAATGTGATATCAGTGGAAATCCAGTCATTTAAAAATCATTGCAATTATACTAAAGTAGACTTTTACAACTTCCAGGAAGCAGAAGCAACAGCATACAGATGATATAATGATTGCATTGCATGTATTGCTGGATTAAGTAACTTTAGTCTACTTCACACCAGCTGAAGAAGCTGAGTTAACACATCTTAATGTGTTGCAAAAGATGAAATTGTGTGAAATAGAAAACTGGATATGGTGTGTGTGTGTGGTTGTGGGGGGGGAGGGGGGGGGGGGGGGGGGGGGGGGGGGGGGGGGGGGGGGGGGGGGGGGGGGGGGGGGAGGGGGAGGAGGGAAGGATGAGGATCTGGTAGAGAGAGGGGGATA
>JBCNYH010000007.1:11002283-11012971 GCA_039654325.1 Tandanus tandanus | reverse complement strand
ACATCTCTACAGTGACGTGTGTGTATGCCTGAGAGAGAGAGAGAGAGAGAGAGAGCGCTCCCTGAAACGTGTTTTGGTGAATGCTGAACACTGTGTTGGTGTGGGAGTATTTATAAGACACCAAAAGACATTGTTGCTCTTTAGCAAGATTAAAACATAACAGAAACCGACAGCCTGTCTGTCCTTCTGTCTATAGGGCTACATCTATCTGTATGTATGCATTTAGGTATGTATGTATGCATGCATGTCTCAAGGGCTTTTTGGATATCCTGTTTTTAAGCACTGCTTAAAGGATTTGTGCCATGCAGTGCTCCTAGGCATGTTCCCCAGGAGCAAAATCACAGGCCTGCTTATTCTTTGCCCTCAGCAGTGCTGTAAGGGATCTCAGATCACAACAACTGAACTTCTGAACTTTGACTATGAGTAATGACTTATGGTGTGGAGACAAGGAGCTGTTACTGAGAAAGTTATGTTTAACGACCTATATTGTCCCGAGTGTAAACCATGGCTTTACCCTGTGCATGCACGTTTGGGTAAAAGGCAGCTAACTAGGTCACTTTAATGCCATGAAAGCATTGATTAAGAAATGTTACTTCAATGTTGTGCCTATTTTTGACTGGTCAGAAACATGACTAGAGTAGCGTGTATTGGCATCATAATGTAACAAGCTTGATAGTTAGGTGCATTAATACAGACTAATGGAAGTGAATATGTGTATAACTGTTTTCCTCAGTAAGTTGATGATGTTCAGTGTGCAGCAGCAGGAGGCTAATGCTGTTTGGTTTTGTCCGTATTTCCACGTCACAGAATTCAGAACAGATCTTCATCTGTGCAGGTTTAGAAAGAAATTGTTCTTGGAGATACTCCTAGAGCATATGTATTTTGTGGATCAGCCACAGTAGGATTCGAAAGCATACCCTTCAGCTACAACATAAAGATGTATCACACCAATGTATAATGTTAAATTTAAACCTATACATCAAATTCTGGGTTCGATTTCCGGGCTTGGTAAGTTTCTGTGTAGAGTTTGCATGTTTTCCTGTGCTTGTGTGTTTAATCCGGGTACTCCAGTTTCTTCCCACAGTCCAAAGACATGCACATTAGGCTAACTGGCTCTTCCAAATTGACCGTAGGTGTGAGTGTGATAGTCCAGGAGGCTTTTCAGGGTGTGTCCCACCTTCGCCCAGAGTTGGCTGAGATGGGCACCAGCCTCCAGCAGCTCTAGTAAGATTAAGCAGTTCAGGAAATGATGATATACACCAATAAAATGCATTTCTGTTTTGCAAAAGTCAATAAGCCCACCACGAATCCATGAATAAACTAGCACATGTCTGAATCATAAACGAACACAGAGGTGTAGCTCTGATATGTCTATATCCTTTTACATGCACATATATTTATCTAAGGAATAAAACATTGCTTCCTTTTTCTATGCAAACAAGTGTACAAGATTTAACCAAAAGCTTTTCAGTGCATCTCCATGGCGCAGGCCACGTGCATACAAAATTAGAAATAAAATCCGCTTAGCGCTTTTTGTGCAATCTCAATAATGAGAAAAGGCGTAGACGACGGAGCCGGCGGAACCAGCGGCTTCACTTTTGGAACTTGAATCCTAACAGCTCTTCACGTTTACCCAAGAGAGCTAAAAACCTGATATCCGTAGACACATTCTGCTGATTTGTCCACCCCTGTTGTCTCTGATGAATTTCTACTTCACGGGGTATTGCATTTGTAAGAGGGCATGAAGATCTGCGCAACAGTAGTAGGTCACAAGGTCACAGCAGCTACAGCAGGACAAACATGAGTGTGCAGGATGGGAGAGGAGCATGTTAAGCATAAAAAGTCAATAAACCATTTTACAGCTACAGTTTACGCTACAGGGCTTTTCTTCAGTTTCTTACTTGACATGCCACAGTCCAGATTCATGGGAAAGGATTGTGATACAGGCGAATTTGTCATAAAATGGAACACTAGAATTACAGTATCTTCTGTAATCCGTTCTATAATTCATGCAGTGATCCAATATGCCAATCATGTGGCAGTAACGTAATGCATAAAATCATGCAGGTACAGTTTTAGAGCTTCATATAATGTTCACATCAAGCATCAGATCAGGGGGAAAAGTGCAGTCTTGGTGACTTTGACCGTGGGGTGGATGCCGGTTTGAGTATTTCCGAAGCTGAAAATGTATATTATGCATCTCTGCTCTTTCTTCACCCCATTTCACAGCCCTCTTTCTTAACATCAAAGCCAGCTTTGTCAAGTATTAACTGTCCACCTTCAGGTCTTTCTGCTAAGGGGAGAGAATTTCTGTTAAATTCTTCCTGAAATTCACCTCTTCTGAGATTCCTGGTCTCTGGTAAATGGCAGTAAATCCTTTGCTGAGAGGGTTTGATAAGTACATAAAGATGCTCACTGGTTTTCTTTCTTAAAGATGGGCTGTGGTGCCAAAATTTTACTTCCTGCTAGAAACGTCCTGGCAGCACAAAAGTGCACACCACTACTAACAGCTGCTGTCTCTGATAACTCATGTTTCCTACAGGAAAACACAAGAGATTACATTTTTAAGAGTGCAGGAACACTCTGGTTGGCATTAACTTTTTGGCACCCTGGCCAAGCATGAGGGTGATGGAGCATAGTGTAGTGCAGATTCAGTGTTGTTCATTGTTCTTTTAAGAGGTACAGCAAACCTAACACCGTCTTCACAGCAAGCGTGTTATTTATGATGACCTGAAATATACACATAAAACACATTACTGTGGGGCAGCACACTGGTGTAGTGGTTAGCAATGTCCACCTCACAGTAAAAAGGTCGTGGATTCATGTTCCGGACTCGACAAGGGGGTTTCTGTGTGGAGTTCTCCCTGTACTTGCATGGGTTTTCTCCGGGTACTCTGGTTTCCTCCTACAGTCCAACGAAATACATGTTAGGTTAACTGGCTATTCCATATTACCTCTAGGTGTGAATGTGAATGGTTGTGTGTGTGTTGGGCATTCAGTTAGCTGTTCAGGGTGTATATCACCTTTACCCTGAGTCGGCTGAGATAGGTTCCTTCCACCCCGTGACCCTAGTAGGATCAAACCGTTTGGTGAATGAATGAATATTTATTAAATATATTATATATTTCTGAAGTAATATTATATAATATTTATAAATGTTGGAAGATCTGCCTAGCTAGTCAAGTTCACTCAGCTAGCTAATAGTTGTTGATGGATGTTGAGGTGTGAAATGCAGACCTCTCTGCAGGATTTGCTTCGCATAATTTGCAGATCGTTATCACACTGCTTCCTTTGAAGCATTTAAAACTTAAAATATCTGATAAATCATGTTAGATATGCTTATCTGTCTCTATTATCTCAGACTTTGGGTCATGAAGTGTAGACTTTCAGCTGGAAGCTGCTTCATTTTGATTGGCTCTCAAAACATTCATCATCATTTGAAACATGCTGTCTTTTAATTGTCTTCTGGGGTTAAATGTTTCATTACTTTTTACTTTGTATATTAAATATATTATTTTAAAAACAAAACCCATCTCGAAGTACGATGATTTACGTGCACTTGAAAAAAAGTACCACTACAGTGAAGCATCAGCTCAAGTCGTATAACAGGAGTGCATGGGGTATATGACTTCCATTCCTGTAATGGCAGCAGATAATATCTTGCTTTGGATTTGGACAAAATTACTTACCAGTCATGCATTAGCTGTTCTGCTTATCCACCATGGTCGAGGGGTGGGGGCCGGACCCAATCGCAGCTGACTTCAGGCGAGAGGTAGGGTACACCCTGAATAGGTCACCAATCCACCGCAGTGCTAACATAGAGAAAAACAATCATTTACACTCACATTCACACCGATGGGCAATTTAGAGTAGCCAGTTGACCTAATGTGCATTGCTTTGGACCGTGGGAGGAAAACAGAGAGCCTGGAGGAAACCCACGCAAGCACAGGAAGAACATGCAAACTGAAGTGCACAGAAAGGACCCCAGTCAGTTGCAAGATTTGAAACGAAAACCTTCTTGCTGTGAGGTGACACAAGTCTACTGTTGAACTTAAAAAAAAAAAAAAATTTGATGATAGAACTACTAACATATCCTCGTCTTCATCATGAAAGATATTGTTGGTTTAGTCACTGTAATAGAATAGAATAGAATAGAATTGGCTTTATTGTCATTGTACAGTAAAGCACAACAAAACCCTGGAGGCTGTGTAGTTATCACTGTAGTCATAGAACCTCAGCAACAACAAACCTGTTTAACTCCATGGCCTTGATTCACATTTAGTTTAAAAATCTGGGTTTTTTGGATGTTTGAAAACATTATAGTGAAGCTGGATCTTCTTGTTAAAGTCATTGTGTGATTTCTACTCTAATATGCAGAAAATATTTGGAGCTGAAATTTGTTAGTAGCACATCTAAAATTGCCACAGGGGACTCAGTCTATGGAGGCAATTCATTGTAAGTAGAACTTCAAGGACGCCCGTTAATTTAAAGATGTGTTATAAATGATTAATTCGATATTTATGAATATTTTAAACCTACTAATAAATTATCATGTACGCCATTAAGTTCTACATTTATCTGCAGATTTGAGGAAGCAGAATACGCCACATGCAAATTTTTTATATTCTGAGTCACATGATCAGTACATATAGGTTGTATTTTGATGTATGATTTATCCAACAATAAAATGATTTTATACTATCCATTACGCAATCTATAAAAAAAAATTCTCTCGGATTTTCTGCGAGCCTGCGTCTGAGGCTGCGCTGCATACAAAGTGGCCGTGCTTGATAAATCTCATTATGACTATGATCTCATTATGACTCTCTCTGCCTGCTCACTGTAGGATCCTCAGGTGCTGACATCTAAAAACTAGCTGCATTCTGCTATAAGAGCCAATCTGCAGAAGAGCACCAGTGTACTGGTAAAACACCACTGATGCACTTACTTTTATTTAAGCATAGAAAAAAAACAACTTTTCTTTTTCCTGCTTCCTGAAAAGAAAAAAATTCTATTAAAACTCCCTCCTGTATTAGTGCTACTGATCAAGCACAGGGTCCGAAGCTACACAAACAGGAACTCAAACCGTGTTCAAAAAGATATTATAGCACTTTATTAGTCCTGGTCTGCTTCACAAACGTTAGTACAAGCACTTCAGTGATTAAAAAAAAAAAGCCAGCACTTAATAATACATGAAAGTGTATGAGTTAGCATGCAGAGATTAGCGCCGTTTCTTCCTTTATCAAAGAGAATCAGAGAGAGGGGAAGGTCTGCTTCAGATGCCACTGACCGAGCTGATAGGAAGGAATGAGATGAGTTAAAGAGAAGAGGAAGAACATATTTTTTCTTAATTTAAATTGCGCAGTGTGTAAGGAGTTCTACGGAATTAAAAGCTACGGTGTGTTCCACCCCTGCTATTTAAGGCTTCATGTTTTGTAAGCTTCATTCTGCCTCATATCCCTTCAGATGTTTTACAGTAAACTTTGAAATCACTTTAAAAGCTACAAAACACTAATATCCATGTATTATTATTTGTGTCAGACTCAGTTAAAGCGGAATGAAAGGGAAGCCTGCCAAACTCTCCTGTTACACTGAAAATATATATATTTTCATCATCAGGTGGTTTTTACTTGCATCTGCAAAGTTGCAATTTGCTAAAATGAGAGAATATGGCATAGATGCGTCAGTTCCAATAAGGCAAGATGCCAGCAACAATAACGGTATACAGATATTAAACTCACAAATCATATATACCATACCATAACAACTTTATTTGTATAGCATGTTTGTATAAAACTGAAACAAAGTTCTGTACATCAGAAATAAAATTAAGGCAAAACGTAAGACATTCATAACAGCATTAAAACAATTAATAAGTATAAACAAATAATAACAAATAAATAAAACAAATCAAAGTCTCATAAGCCAATGAGTAAAAGTGGGTTTTAAGACAGATTTTAAAAATGAAGGGGCCTGTCTAACATAGAAGGGCAGATTGTTCCACAATTTAGGAGCAGCAATGGAAAGCGCTCTGTCCCCTCTGAGTTTCCGCTGATCAGCTGACCTGAGAGACCAAGTAGACATAAACTAATGAACTTTTGAATAAAATAAAACTAGGCACATCGGCACCTAATATTACATTACAGATATCAGACAGGCGTTTGCTCGTTTACATGAACGCACGTATACTGGTACATCTAGAGTACTACATGTAGTGACTTACCACTTTGTGAGTAGATCTGGTGCTTTTTCCTTTTCCACATCAAAAAGTTTTTGTACAAAGCTTTAAGAACATCTGGGTTGAGCATCTTGGGTTCATACCAGTACATAAGATGCACCGTATAATTCTGCGATTGGCATCTACGGTTCACTTGCATGCTACTCTTAATACACACCTCCTTGGCAGCAACTGTTTATTCAACATCACTCCCACCCCACTTTTTGCAGTTCACTGCCGCCCTCCTGCGCAAGGATTTATTACTTGTTTTTGTTTCGTAGGAGGTTGTAATAACAATACTGTGTTTTGATGGGTATAGACATATACTGTGTATGCAAGCTTTTATTAAACTTGGATTTACTTCCCCTTTAACATCACTTTTGCTTTGGTTGTCAAAACCTTTAAATTTAAATGTTGCAAGTTTTGCAAGAGAAGAAGCCTGGACATGGACAGAGGCATGTTCTGATAAACCGGAAATGCAATAGTGATGTAGCATACATTCAACTCCGTGCCTTGTTTACACTAGTTTCATTGACCACATTGTAGACTGCACCACATATTTTAAGAAATTTGTAAACAACTGTAATATTATTGCCAAAGCATGGCAGAATCTATGAACCAGAATTTGAATTAGAAAAATGTTTTAATGTTTACCTTAACTAGTGTAAGAACCACCTGGGATGCATCTGCTGCATCGTATTGTTGTATTTACTGACATGCAGTTGGATGATGTCAACGTGATATACATCCTGCTTGCTTCAGTACTTTTCTTGTTGGTTAAAAGAGTATTTCTAGTCAAATAGAAAAGATTTCTGGTACTATTTGTGGTAAACAAACAAAAAACCATACAGTTGCCATTTTTATCAGTGATAATAAACTTTGTATGACTTTACACATCTGTGTTCACGCATTGGTCCAGCATGCTTGGTTCCTTAGACAACACCGAATACAGTGAAACTGCCGGGGCCAGTCTCTTCTGAAGGGCCTTAAAGGGACGGACAAAAGAATGTAATATATCCCAAAACAATGTGTTCGGTTTAAGAGCCGCATTGATTTAAAGCTATTTCCTCCATCATCATTCTCATTATCTATACCTACCATGGATTGCCTAGAACTGCACTGCACTGCAGTGTACCGTAAGTGACTGTTCATGTGTCACTATGTCCTGCGCTCTCCAGGCTAACCTCTTGCTCTCTCACACTGTTTTAATAATGCTTTAAGGTGGTGCATGGGCTTTTAAAGAAAATGAGATGGGCCTGGCAAGGAGGCCTTTAACAGGAAAAGAGCCCATTGAAATGGCAGTGAAACGGCCCTGCTAACGCCCAGGCTCCGTCCAAGCCGCTCAATACCATCTCCAACCTTTTAACTCACTCAAATTAAGTTTAGGCGTCCTTCAGAATGCCTGACTCTATTCATCTCCCATTTAGGGCCCCATTGAAAAGAGCGCCACTCCCTATGCATGTACTGCTGTAAGCAATACAATATCTATTAGATTACAGCGGCAACCCTTTGCCTTAGCGGCTAGTGAGGTGGGCCTCCGCTCAATGATATTGTGGCTTTCATTGAAACCTCAGACAGGAGGTGAAAGAGCTGGATGGGGCCTTTGAGTTCTTTGTTACGTGAGAGGCTTTTAATATGAGGTTTTCATAATCTGATTCGTTAAAGAGAGTTTCTCCGGATAATGCAGTGCATCCAAGGAAGGGCTCTGGTGATGTTACACGCATTTATTAAAAGGCTGTGAAGATCTTAGCTTTAACACTGCGTGCCATACTTGCAGTCTAGCTGCGAGGCATAAACTGTGACATTAAACCGCCATATTGAAACAACCTCCCAAAACAATAAACATATATTGTCTGCTTAAAAATCATACAGAGTAAACCGTGTTAGTGGTTTGTTTCATGGCTGCTGGCTGTAGCCTGTACTCATCATTAGTCGACTTGTGTCGATGTATGTCTGTCTAAAAAAAAAAAAAGTGTGCTGCATTGCCATGCCACAGGTGACGTGTGATTTGCAAAGAGGACAAGTGAATTAGAATAAAACCTCTACGGTGATCCTTCTAGCTGTCAGCCGCACATATTTCATTATTTTCATAAATCAAGGTGCTGAGATGGCTCACTCCCTCATGCCTGCAGACTGATGGCTTCCACTCATAACCGCCAGCGGCGGGTGGCAAACTATTTCTGATCCAGTCACTGCTAAGTGTTAAAGATGATCTCCAGCCCCGGAGCTCTCCTTCTTCCTCTTCTTCTTCTTCTTTTTTGCTCTCTTTCTATCTCTGCCTGCTTTCACTGAAGGGCATATTTTAAAGATCTGTCCCTCTTTCCCACATTAGCTTTGTACACTGATGGAAGAAGAGCTTGATGGAGTAGAAGGAATGTATGGCAGGGTTTGACCCTTTTCTTAACGTCTCTCACTCCCTTATTTCGTTTTGATTCATTTATCTTTTCTCAGATATGCCATCTCTGAACGGATACTGATCAAGCTTGCCGTTTAACTCTGAAGTTCAGCCCTGTTACGACCTCTTTCCTGTTCCTGTCTTTACCTCACACTGTACTGATATGAAGCTGGTATGTTTATGGGTCATAAGGTATGCCTGGCTGCTCTTAGTTGCTGTATATTAATCAATAGCAATGTGATTAAGCCTCATGCAGCTTGTATGGATTATTAAAAGGCTGATTGGTGTATAGGTGTATGTTTGCCTTTCAAATTAAATTTAGTGTCAATAATTAATGCATGGCATTAATGTGTGAGGACCTTGCCCTGATGGTGCAGTAGTGCCTGATTCAGTATTGACCAGCTGTGTGTGATTGCATTGGCCTTGGGTGATCACTTACTGATTCCCCTGGAGACAGACCTTCCAAAGGGGACATATATGCACTGACTGGAAGTTTTTTTTATCATTAATTTCACCCTGCATATTAAATGACTTCACCTCATAGTTTAAAGGAATCCCTTTCACACTTTGATGGTCAGCGTCTGCATTTTGAACATTCAATGTTGATGCCGATTCTGGTACGAAAGAGTACATAAACAACATGTAACATCTTGATTGGTTATAAGTTATTTAGTTCTATTTTCTGAATAGATCTGAAGTTATTTTGCTTAGCTGAGGACCAGGTGATGTAATCTGAGTGCTCTGAAATGCTATTTTAAGCATAACGTATTTATTGTTAACAACCTGGTAAAATCAGGACGAGGAGTGGGACGCATATAACGGTTTACCTGTTGACCAGATTGCTCTTGCAGCCACCTTGAAGAAAAGGGCCATATTTTTCCATTGTTTGGGTCGGAAATTTTTACTAGGGGAAAAAAAACAACTGGTTCATTATTTCGTTAGAACGTGTTAACGGCCAAATGCAATATGGCTGTATACTGCAATAACCAAGTCAAAATAACTGGCCTTTTGTTGTTTTATTTCTGTGTGGCGTTTGTATGTTCATCACATGCTTCGTGGGTTTCATCCACAGACTTCGGTTTCTTCCCACAGTCTAAAGACATGCACATTAGGCTAATTGGCTGTTCCAAGTTGCCCCTGGGTATAAGTGCGAATGCTGAGATGCTAAAAGCTGTTCAGAGTGTACCCCACCTTTGCCTGAAGTTGGCTGAGATAGGCTCCAGTCCTCTGTGACCCTAGTAGGATAGGACCCTAGCTTGCATGAATAAATGAAGAGGAATAAAGAGGAATAAAGTCTCCTCTTCCGGTCTCTGACACTGTACCCCGTTCAGTGCCTGTAGTCGATTATCATTGGGGGCTGTTTTCTGATGTTTACAAAAGAATTCGTCACACAGATTTCACAAGGAAGTCTATTTCCAAAGGAAATCCTGTCAGGATGTTTTTCCCTAGGGTTGCGTTGTATAGTTAATCTGCGGTTGCCCGATAGATTATTCTACCTTAATTCTGGACCTATTTTGATTATTTTTGAGAGCTTTTGTTTCACTACCTAATTCCTGCTTTCATTTGTATCACCTGTCTTGTTAGTTTAATTATTTGTTTAACGAGTTCTTGTTCTGTCAAGCTTCTGATTCTGGAATTTACTTCATGAACATTTATTTACCTGCAAGTCTGTTTACCTCCCTGAGTAAGTGTGGTTTTTTTTATTCTGTGCGGGTCTGAACGGTGGTGCATGAGCCTTTATTTTTTTAGTTTTAGCTGCGTTATTATTAAGAAATATGTTTTTTTTTTTCATTGTTGCCCATCGTCAGGCAGGTTAGCAATACATAACAGCCAGTCAGCATCAACTTAGAGAAGCGGGAGCCTTGCTGGGACACCGGACAGACACGGGACAAACCTCCAAGCCCACAGACATTAATTTTCCACAACAAAAGGACAAGCAAAGAAAAAAACTTTTCTCACCAAAAGACTATGTTGGTAATTTCATGAAACAACAACAACAGCCGATGCAAAATCTCGGGTGTGGGAGGAGTTCGGTGAGGGCCTGGAAAAAGACTATCGGTTGGCCTCGAAAAGGTT
>JBCNYH010000007.1:10987053-10999806 GCA_039654325.1 Tandanus tandanus | reverse complement strand
CTCACTGCTTAGGCTGCTGCCCCCGCGACCCGACCCCGGAAGAAGCGGAAGATGATGAATGAATGAATGAATGAACAACAACAGCGAGGTTAAAGGAAGAGCTCTTGTCACTCCCCCTATACCAGCATGATGCTGTCTCATATTTGTGGATCCGTTATGAGAACGAAAAAAAGCTCACTTTCATTCACATGCCCATCCACGTGCCCATTTCATAGTGTCCCAAATTGTGCTTGTTCTCTCTTTCTCATCTCTGTACAATTTACTTGTCTTATTGCAGCACTTATGTAATTATCCTCAGTACTGCTCCTCCCCTTCTGTTCGTCTGGAGTGGTTAGGGAAGCTTTCTCAGGTGTTAACCCCCACACACATACGCTCGCACACTTTGGGAGTATTATCATAAATAGAGAACATTAACACTTGTTCCTTCCTGTCAGCATATGAAGTAAGACTGCAGGTGCCCCATCGAGCTTTCGCCCCCACACTAATTAAGCAGCGGTAATTAGGCCTGGGATAGTCTCTCCTGTGCCTACTCAGCTCTGAAGAACAGAAACAGGGAAGACTCAGGTGCAGCCTCAGTGCTATGTTTTACCTACAAGAGAAGTTTTACTCCATCACTGACTACCTGCAGAGAGCTGAAATATCACTCCGCCCCGATGGGTGTGACGGCTCGCACGCTATGAAGGGGCAGCTGGTTTGTAGTAATGCTGTGGTGAAAAGCCTGAGCAAGAACAGGTTATTTTTCTGAAGTTTACATTCACTGCGAAGAGACAAATTCCATTTTGTCACACAGTGCTATACTGATAAGATGTACAACCCCATATTTAAAAAAAGAGTTAGGGTACTTTGTGAAATGTAAATAAAACAGAATGCAATGATTTACAAATCACATAAACCCATATTTTATTCACGCTCAAAACATAGAAAACACATTAAAAGATGAAAGAACATTTCTTTTTTTTTCAAAATTTATGCCCATTTTCAATTTTCAGCAACACATCTCAGAAAAGTTGGGACGGAGCAACAAAAGGCACAGCATTTAAAATACAGCTGGAGGAAGATTGGCTGTTCCAGCCTGGTAGGGACAATAACTTGTTGGATTCGCTGGGCTGCATCACTGACCCGTGAAGCATAACACAGAGATCACTGAAAACATTTCTTTTTGTTCCTAAACCAACTGATGACAGGAAAGCCGAGATGGCAAAACGTTGGCTGCATAAGCCATTTTGGATCTACCTTCACGCTCATCTCTGGCAGCATTCTCGTTTTCAGAGTCACTAGAATGTGACATCTCACTGTCTCCACAAGACTCCTCCCTCTCTGGGTCAAAGCACTAAGCATTTACACCCATTTCCTCCAAATTGCTAGCCATAGTTGCTTCTTGAAAACGTTTTTTTATCACCTAAAATGTCGCTTGCTGAATAAATCTGCTGGTTTACTTGCGCTGGACAGCCCCGCCCAACGTGTTGATGTCACTTCCGGGGGAAATAAACTGCTCCACATTGGTTCAGAACTTGTTAGTAATCCACGGGATAAAATCACCCAATTTTGTGCTTTTTATGGTCATTTTTGTTAAAATAAGCTCTGTATCATCTAAGCGTATTACATAAATACAAATTATGCTGTAAGGATCACCAATACCGGTTCTCTTTAAAATGGAACAGACTTTGAATATCTGATCACCTACAGTACATAATCTCATCAAAAGATTCCAAGAATTTGGAGAAATCTCTGCACATGGTACAAGGCCGAAAATCCTCAGGCCCTCAGGTGACACTGCATTAAAAACAGGCATGGTCCTGTCATGGAAATCACTGCATGGGCTCAGGAACACTTCCAGAAATTGTTGTCTGGACACAGTTCACTCAATTCAATGCAATCTACACATGATTTCACAAAGCAGCCATTCTGAACCAGTAGCTCGATGATTCCTCAGAACAACCCTTTGGCACATTTTTTCCAGTGATTGCTCATTGGTTAAGGCTCTCATCTACTGATCAGTTCAAGCTCTTGAATGACAACGCTATTACATTTGACAGGAAGGTAGATAATTACTTTGTACAACACATTTGAGCAGAAACACATTCCAGAGTGCACAACTAATCACACATTTAGGTGGAGGAGCTACAATAGTGGAAAATTCGAGCAGCGTGAGCAAAGTGAGTTTGCTCGAGATTGCCCACAAAAGAAATTGTGTGAGTCTTGCTAATGTGAATATATGGTATGTTTGTGCTTGCTACTGTACTACTATCTCATACTTGCTGATTATAGATCTGGATTTAAAACCTGTGCTCCTTTATTCATTTATTCATTAACTTATCTTACTGGGTCACTGAGACGCTGAAGCCTCTCTCAGCTGATTTCAGGTGAAGGCAATGCACACCCTGAACTACATACAACCATTCACATCTAGGGGCAATTTGGAAGAGCCTAATGTGCATGTTCTTGTACCATGGGAGAAAACTAGAGAACCCGTAGAAAACCTACACAAGCTTGGGAAGAACATGCAAACTCCATACATTAACACCTTTGCAGAGCCCAGGACTCGAACCTACCCAGCGATTTTCTTGCTGTGAGGCAGACGTGCTAACCAATACGCCACTGTGCCACCCGATTGCTCCTGTAGTTGAGGTGAATCGAACCTCAAACGGGAATTTCCTGGAATCTCAGTCCCTGAGTCTCAGAAATGGGATCTGAGCTTCATATGGATTTGAGAGACCATGCTGTCTGTCTTACAGCATCCTTTGACCACACAGTACCTCAACATACAGTCATGGCATGAGACCTGGCAGAAGGGGTACTTACTTACAGTAAAAACATTCTGAAGCTGCAGACAGTGCATGGATTGCCTTCATGCTGTCTGAGTGAGGACATGAAACTTCTCTCAGGAGAATGAGACTTGTGCTGTTATTCATCATGGCATCCCAGGTGACCAGGTCTATGTCCTGACCCCCTTCACTGCAGCAACACATAAACTAACTGCACGGGGTCTCTAGTGTGCTCTCTTTTTCTGTCTTACACACACACACTCACACTAATGTGTGTGGCTGTAGACATAGTGTCTGCTGGTCTCCACAGGCTGGATCTAAGCAGGACTGTGTCTGGCTCTGCTGTTCTAACCGAGGCAGACATTCTGCCTTCCAGCATGTTCTGAACTTGACTTTATACGTGAAAACAGCTTAGCATTACACACGTCTTAACGCTGAAGCGGCAGCCAGAACGCAGTAATTAAGAGCAGCATGTGAAGTACGCATCTAATCCTCGATCAGCTCGCCTCATCTGAGATCTTTTGATACCTACCCGAATCTATATACGAATCAGCTGAGTACATGCTGTGTAAGGAAATAATCCAATGGCAAACTGAATTAAAATATTCGCACTTCACAGGGAATAAGATTGTTTCATCAGTAGTGTTGCAGATGCGTTATTACTTTACTTTCATTATTATTTTAACGAGTCTTTAAAAAAAATGTAATTACAGGGAAGGCAGTTGATATGATCCTGAATTTAAGCACATATTTGTTGGCAGTAGGCTATAAAGCAGATTTTTGTTAAGGGTCTCTGGAGAGGGATGGGAAAGGCGTGGGAAAGCAAAACCAAGAAAATAGTTTGAGTAATACTTTATTGATATTCGGCCCCAACAGGAAGCCTGTCTTTCTAAGATGATCCACCGTACTTTTCAAGCTTTATATTGGATGTCAATTAGTCGCCTTAAGATATTGAACGCCCTACATTCCTGACACCAAAACATTTGTCCATATCACCATGTTTATGCACCTTCTCTTAGGATGCTGCCCTAGTTGCTGTTCTCAAGCTTGTAATAGTTGTGGCTAGTTGACCCCACTCAACAGAGATGCATTGTCTCTAAGGTGAAAGCGGGGAAATTATTACGTGGTTTGTTTTTTCCACACATTATTATTTTATAGACTGACTGGCTTGTGCATGGGAATCTCATTGGCTGCCATTACCTCAACTCTCAACGGAGTAAACTAATTTCAGCACCTGCCCCCGTGCAAAGACCCACCCGCATTTTAGGTCCATAATGGATATTGGAATTATTTCTGTGATGAACTCATGTTTTACTTGTCTTCCCCCCCCCTCCTCCTCCTCCTCCTCATGTGCTCCCTCGCTCCGTCTGGGCAGCTTTAATGGGTTGGGTTGCAGGGCTCACTGTGTTATTAATGGGGCCTCCGAGCTGGGAGGCTGTGGGCTGTGAGCTGTGTGTGCGCACCAAAGGACGGTGGGGAATTGAGTGTTTGTTGATTATTCCTCTGCTTTTTGTTTATACAAGTTCCCTTGTTTGATGTTGCACTTTCACACTGTCTCATGCTCGCAGTGTCTCATTCTCTGTCTGTCTCACGTTCTGTTTTCTCCTAACATCTGTCTTCTGCATATCACAATCATTGCCTGCTACGGATCCGAGTGTGTGTGTGTGTGTGTGTGTGTGTGTGTGTGTGTGTGTGTGTGTGTGTGTGTGTGTGTGGAGGGGGTATGTGGAAGTCAGTAGCAGGTGAGAGGTGGGAAACGGAGGGCTTTAGAATAGATTTCTGAAATGAACCATTTCAAACGGCATTATCTTCCTGCTGCCAGCCATGCCTTACATAAATCAAAGCCCAGCCACTTACAATGGAGCATTTGTTACTACCTCATTGTCTTTCTCGTTTTTATGCACTCTTCCTGCGTGTCCCCTCTCCCACCATAACAGGGCTTGTTCCTGTCTGTGTACAAATACACCGTCTAGCTCGCTTCTTCTACTCTTCTCAAAATATCCTTGTGGAGAAAAACCCTTTCCTTTAACCATTATTTCATCTCTTTAAGAATTCTCAGGATATGATAAGGCCTGGATTGTGTCTGATGGCATGTGTAGGGCTGCAAAGAGGCAGAGGTTGGGGCTGTCAGGGTGACCTTCTTCCCTTGAAAGAATGTTATTGGCTGGGAACAGGGGTTGGAGATAGGGAGTCGAGACAGGTGTGTGTGTGTGTGTGTGTGTGTGTGTGTGTGTGTGTGTGTGTGTGTGTGTGTGTATATGGCGCAGGGAGTGACTGCCTGAGGAAAACCGGCTCAGTGCCACCCTGCCTACCGGCCCACTGCTGCCCCACAGGGTAGAGAACATCCTAATGAGATAGTGAGACAAAGTGAGTGTATGTGTGTGTGTGTGTGTGTGTGTGTGTGTGTGTGTATGTGGGGCGTGTGCTGTCCTTGCAGAACTTTTCTTAGGGCCAATACACTTCAATTTTGGCACATCTTTTCTCCCCTACTGTAAGACTGTATGTGACTTTGATTCTAAAGGTGCATGGATAATAACGAATTGATGATGCGAGAAGAATTCAGTGAAAATGTCACTCAGTGAAAATGATAATCTCTTTATAAGAGATGAACAGATGTTATTAGCAGAGCTCCTGCTCAGGGCCCCATAAATACACAGGTTCCTCACAACGTTTCCCGTTTATGGTTAGTGCAAAAACACACCAAGTTCCTCTAGATGCCTCAGAGAACTGAGCTGAAGTGATGGTGTTCTGATTAGTTTTGTGTGTGATGATGTAATCAGTCCTTTCTGCTTATCATTATCCCCACTCCCGACAACCCACAAACACACACAGGGTATTTGCGGCAACACGGAACATGAACTCATTGATACAAATAAATGCGAAAATCACTGAGTGAATGGCGGTGAACGGAAGACTCAGTCTTAACCGTTCCTTCTTTTGCTCAGGACCAACTCTGGGAAATGCAGAGGAGACTCATTTGTTTATTTCCTCTTAAAGGATCTACTCTTATAACACCAGCCCTGGACACCTATCAGTAAAGATATCAATCAGGAGCTTCGCCTTTTGGCAGTGCCTAAATCTTTATAATAGGACTGGACTAACCAGTATAAAAAAAAGGATATCTTTATTACATTGCAGTTTTTTTAAGCTTTGCCCACCATGTGTACAGTTCATTGTCCTAAAATGAAACCAGCATTTAAACCAGCGAATAAACCCCCAAAGTTGATTGAATGACAAATTATAGAGTTGGAATAAAATGCATTATTATGAATTTAGTCAAGATGGGATATTTTGTTTTTCATAACTTTTGAGGGTGAATTCAAACTGCTCTGCAGCATGTGAACAGTCAATTCTTGAAGTTGATGTGTTCACACCATGAAAAATGGGCAAGTGTAAGGATCTGAGACTTTCAGACTAAGTGTTAAATTGTAATGGCTAGATGATTGATCAAGGCATCTCCTGCAGTGGGTATTACCTTCCAAGTGTTCCAAGAAGGACAACCGGTGAATCTTCCACATAATGTACATGGGGAGTGACAGCTAGTCTGATCCAGTCCCGCAGAAGAGCTACTGTAGCACAACCTGCTGAAAAAATTGGATGCTGACTATAATAGAAAGGTGTCAGAACACACAGAGTGCTAAGAAGGTGACCTGATGTCTGATGAATCATGTTTTCTTTTACACCGTTTGGATGGCTAGATGTATGTGCATCACCAGGATGGAATCGAAGGTAAACCACTGGAGGCAGTGTGATGATCTGGGTAATATTCAGCTGGGTAATATTCAGATGCGAGACCTGGCATTCATGTGGATGTTACTTTGACATGTACCATCTACCTAAACAGTGTTTCAGATCAAGTACACAACAGTATTCCCTAATGGCAGTGGTCTCTTTCAGTAGGGTAATGGTTTGCAGAACATAAAAAGAGTTCAAGGTGTTGACTTGGCTTCCAAATTCCCCAGATCTCAAACCGATCGATCATCTATGAGATGTGTTGGACATGCAAGACTGATCCATGGATCCTCATAACTTACAGGATTTAAAGGATGTTCAGCTAATGTCTTATGTCAGATACCACAGCTCACATTCTGAGGTCTTGTGAAGTCCATGTCTTGATGGGTTGGAGCCGTTTTGGTGGCACAAGTCGGGATGCTTGTTCCTTTTATTGACTCAGTATATTTTATGTTTGTCTTACTGTTTAAATTATTGTTATGCTTTAGATACCTTTATATAATATATGACTATTGAAGTTTATCCAGTCATATGCATTCGTGTCAGTTATTTAGCTGTACGCAGCTCAAAAATCCAGAGACTAACTGGACTTCAATACGCAAGCCATTATACTAGAAAGAGGAAGTTTTCTTCGAATTTCATAGATAATTTTAAATATCATTTATGTGCATTTTTTAAGACAGACATGATGACATGGGTGATGATAAAAAAAAAATACCAGAATGTTTGTACAAAGGAGTGTGTCCTTCAGTTTAGTAAAATTCTGTAAATTCTGTGTAGTGCAATTATGTAAAAAAAATTTTTTTGACTTAATCTTGATTTTTTTTTTTTGTAGAAAGTTTGTCACCTATTTCTTTTTCTTTTTTTTTTTTGCCAAAATCTTTGATTTTGATTTTGATATATTGAATTAATCCTGCAAGGGAAATTATTGTCCCTGCATTTAACCCATCCAAAATGAGCACACACGCACACGTAAACAGTGAGCACACACACTCGGCGCAGTGGGCTGCTACACATTGGAGACGTCCGGAGAGCAGTTGGGGGTTAGGTGCCTTGCTCAAGGGCACTTCAGCCATGAATGTGGAGGAAGGGTAGGTGCAGCTCACTCCCCCACTGCCACACATATTTCCTTCTTGTTCGGGAATCGAACCAGGGACCTTTCGGTCCCAAAGCCACTTCTCTAACCATTAGTCTACGGCTGCCCCAATGCATGTTTTTATATTTTTAATAGCTCATACTATGTACTCTTATGCCCCGTGAGGGGTCAGTAGAGTTAATAAAATCGAATGGAAAAATTGTGTTGAAAAAGTCACCCTGTGAACGTCTGATCCTGTCAGATCTTGGACGCTAAGCAGGGTTGGGGCTGGTTAGTTCTTGGATAGGAGATTGCCTGGAAATATGAGGTGCCGTGGAGGGTTAAGGAAAAGGCGTGCCAACCTTCTCTGTTAAAAAAAAAAAAAAGTCTGCTAAGAGCTCTTTTTGAATAGAGAACAGAGTTTTCAGACAGACCCTCAACCATGAAAATGGCATTAGATAAGACAAGACAAGACAACGGAGTGTGTGTTCACTTTCTCTGCATTTAAATAGCTGTTTTATCTATCTTAAATGAAGTACCACTAGAAAATCACACACAACCAATTTAAATAATCCCACTAACTACTAGCTAAACGGTAACTGCTGTTGCTGTTCAGACCTTTGAAAGAAATAAATTGTTCGTAAGTGGATCTTTACCGTATTTCAGTTGAATGCTCCTGATCTACAGCTTTAAAAGTGGTTCATCTTTTCCGTACAGGTTAGATGGACATGTAAAAGTGTACTGTGTACGTTTCTGCGGATGTGATGGAAAGTCTTTAAGTATACGAACGCTGTTTTAATCTTGTAGCTGGATGAATGTAATGAATCTGCTTGGACGCTGACGTGTAATACCACTCAGGACTTCTCTCCTCATTCTGTTCCCAGCAGCAGAAGCAGATAGGAACATGCATTAGACAGAGAGAACGATTTTGTGAGGTGGAAGATCTGTACTGCTTCCTTTCTTTTCTTTTCTTTTCTTTTCTTTTCTTTTTTAATTTCAATCTCCTGGAACATGTACTGTAGCAGTACGAGTGAGTTTCGTGTCTCATACTCTGTTTTTCTTTTAGTTTTCTGTTCTTATTGTGTTGTTCCTCCCATGTGTCTTGCTTCTACTCTGTTTTTCTCCTTGTTCCTCTCCTTTATTTATGCCTTTCATTCCTACCCATGTTTTCCCCCATTTTCTTCTTAGTAAGTATTTTCTTACTTCTTCCCATGTTTTCCTTCTCTCCTACCAACTCTCTGCTTTGTTTACATCCAAGTAGATCAGTATACCTCTCATCATCCCTCTCTTCTTCAGCATCTCCCACCCCTCCCTTCCTTCTTCCTTCCCTCCTCCCTGTTCTTCTCTCTCTCTCTTCCTGGTGCTGGTGGATGTGACAGTGAAAGTGGGATGGGGGAAGAGTAATTATGGTTCAGCAGAGCTGGCGGCAGTGATAAATGGGTGATCAGGAGGTAAGGGTCTGTTCCTTTCTCTGTGGACCAGAATGCTGTAGCCCCATCAGCTGCATCCCAGCTCAACCCAGATGCCTCCACCCCCCCTTCCTTTCCCAGCACCATCCATGACCCGTCTAACCCCCAACAACGGGACACTTCTCTGACCCCAACAAGAGATAGAGGCATGACCCCCGAGCTGTTTATACTACAAGAGAGGATGATATGCAGGGTGGTCTTCCCCTGCTCTGTGTGAAGGATGAAGGTGTGAAGTATTTTAGGTTTGGTTCCTTAGGGATGTCCTCAAACTATATGAACATATAAGTGTATATATAAGTAGAGCTTTTGAATATTTGGAATACAGCCTGGATTGGTATATACTGTATGTTCTGGGGAAGGGAGGGAAGGTGAGGGAAAAAAGAAAACGAGAAGATAAATTAGACAGATGTGAACGTGGCCTCTGAGGAATATATTACAAGGACAACCACTGCTCGTGCCCTTTTTTCTGTTCCTCTGGCTTTGTGTGGGACAAAGAGACGTCTGGTGACTTTCACCTTTTTGCCAACACACTAGCAGCCATCTGAAAGTGTTTATATCAGGGACTAATATGAGTGATTAGAACGATAATCATAAAGCTCTAAGGAATACATGCCTTCTGTGTTTCTTTTGCTTTTAGAAAAGAATGATCTCGTTTCACCCTTGCTTTGTTTTATTGTCTTTTTTTTTTTTATTTCAACATGCTTCTGGATGTTGTGTTTTTTCTTCAATTTACAGGTAAGATGTTCTTCCTCTCTGTTATTGATGGTAAATTAGCAAAAGTCACCCAATCACTTTTTTCCCCCTCTACCTATCTAATTACACTCATTCATTCATTTTCTATTCGCTTCATCCTAATTAGGGTCACGGGGAGGCTGGTGCTCATCTCAGCCGACTCCGGGTGAGGGCGAGGTGAGGGCCCTGGCCAGCTCACTAGGTCATCGCAGGGCAACACACACAAGCATTCACACTCACACCTAGGGGCAATCTGGAACAGCCAATTAGCCTACTGTGCATGGTTTTGGACCTTGCGAGAAAACCGGAGTACCCAGAGGAAACCCACGCCAGTACGGGGAGAAGACGCAAACTCCACACAGAAATGCTCCGAGGCTGGGAATTGAACCCAGGCCTTCATGCTGTGATGTGGAAGTGCTAACCACTACGCAACCATGCCACCATCTAATAACTTATTCTATTAATCTGAACTAGTACTGGGCTGCACAGTGGCGGAGTGGTTAACTTGGTGGTCCGCCTCACTGCAAGTAGGTCCTGGGTTTGTTTCCTGGGGTCGGGTGTTTCTGTCTGGAGTTTGTATGTTCTCCTCACGTTTGCATGGGTTTTCTCCAGGTGCTCCGGTTTCCTCCCACAGTCCAAAAGCATGCACATCAGGCAGCCGTGGCCTAATAGTCAGAGAAACGGGTTTGGGACCTAAAGGTTGCTGGTTCGAACCAGCAGGAAAAATGTATGGCGGCAGGGGGCACGGACCTCCCCCCTCCCCTTCCTCCACCTTCATGGCTGAAGTGCCCTTGAGCAAGGCACCAATCCCCCAACTGCTCTCCAGGCACCCCAATGTGTGGCAGCCCACTGCGCCGAGCGTGTGTGTGTGCTCACTGTTTATGTGTGTGTGTGTGTGTGTGTGCGTGTGTGCGTGCTCACTTTAGATGGGTTAAATGCAGAGCCAAAATTTCCCTTGCAGGATTACTACAGTATATCAAAAAATAATCATAATTGGCTGTCCCAAATATCCCCTAGGTGTGAGTGTGAATGACTGTGTGTGTGTTGGTCTTGGAATGGCCTGGTGAGTTTTTCTGGGTGCACCCCGCCTTCGCCCAGAGTCGGCTGAGATGGGCAGCAGCCTCCCTGCAGCTCTAGTAGGATTAAGTGGTTAAAAGTGAGTGAGTGAACCAGTAATTAGTCATGCTGAGAACAAAACTAACTCAAAAACAAAAAATGGAAAGAAAAAAAAAGGGGAATTTTAAAGTTTCTTTTAAGTACATGCTTGATAGCAGTAGCTGCCTGTTAAGCTCCTACTCTGGAACGTCAGTGCGCGCTGTTTGATAAGGATTACGCCAATTAGACTTGTGTCTGAAGTAGTCATGTGGAACCTAAAAATGCTTAAAGAGTCTAAACAGGTGTGGTTTGGTATTGTGTGGGGTGTGTATGTGTGAGAGGATGTTATTGATCATGTTCTGCTACAAGAAAATGAACAGAATCTCATGAAGCCTGATTACTTTTTTTTTTTTTTAACTGATAAGCCACTGTCGAAGTTTGTTCAGGCAATGTTTTATTATGTAATCAGGCTTTCATGGGGTTTTGTAAAGTAATGTATTGCCTCTCATTCCCAACAGCATTTTAGCCTATGTGTTATTCTCCACACAACTCCAAATTATTCATGTTCTTCATTAGAATGAGCAAAAACGATCATATAAATAACCAGATGGCACACAGCTGGAGAAATGGAGGACTTTTCCTGTAACAAGGAGCATTCTCATGTTTTTTATAATAGTATTTTTTTAATCCGGGTAAAAATGAATGTTATTGAAATAAGGCTGTGTGTGTGTGTGTGTGTGTGTGTGTGTGTGTGTGTGTGTGTGTGTGTGTGTGTGTGTGTTCGTGTTTGTGTTCATATGGACCAAATTATTACATGATAATACACTGTGAAAAGGATTTGTTGTGTTCACTTAAAAAGTGAGCAACTTTGCTTTAAAATTTGGGCTTCACTGGAGCCCGTATAGTAAGTTAGTACTAAGAGGCAGTTGCATGGTGCTAACTTATTAGTTTCCATAAACTCAAAAACTGTATTTTCCTTTTTTTCTTTTTCTTTCTTTCTTTTTTTTCTTTTTTTTTTTTGAAAGTAAGAACAGTAAATAATTTTAGACTGTAGGAATATGTGACTGCTTTGACTTGTGGCTGATCCCTATGAGGAAAATCTTTTTAATAACACTATTTTCTATAGGGGAGAAATCCTAAAGGATATTTAAAATAAACACTGAATAACTGTGAACCCAAATTGCTTTTTTTTCCTAAGAACTACAGCTTCTAGTTAAAACAATGAAAAATAAATGAGACAGATTATTTTCTTTTCTTTAATAAAGTTAATGTAAAAGTTTGAAGTAGGTGTAAACATTAATTAGCTGCTTTAATAGTTCTGTCAGTGGAGAGAGAGAGAGAGGGAGAGAGACAGAACGAGAGAGAGGAAGAGAGAGACAAAGAGAGGGGGAGACAGAGGGAGGGAGAGAGAGAAAGGGAAAGGGGGAGAGAGAGAGAGGAAGAGAGACAGAGAGCACGTGTGCGCGTGCGATAGAGAGAGAGAGAGAGAGAATGAGAGAGAGGAAGATAGAGACAAAGAGAGGGGGAGACAGAGGGAGGGAGAGAGAAAGGGAAAGGGGGAGAGAGAGGAAGAGAGACAGAGAGCACGTGTGCGCGCGCGATAGAGAGAGAGAGAGAGAGAGAGAGAGAGAATGTGCATGTTATTGTTTTCCTTTTCCAACCCATGTATACTCGTAAATGAAGACATCGAACTTGGAACACCGGGCACTGGCACCATTAATGAGCCCAACAGTGGACCATGTTGGACTGGCCTGTGTGGACATACATGCACACGCGCTCTCTCTCTCTCTCTCTCTCTCTCTCTCTCTCACTCACACCCACACACACACACACACACACACACACACACACACACACACACACACACACACACACACACACACAC
>JBCNYH010000007.1:10961198-10973796 GCA_039654325.1 Tandanus tandanus | reverse complement strand
GTGTGTGTGTGTGTGTGTGTGTGTGTGTGTGTGTGTGTGTGTGTGAGAGAGAGAGAGAGAGAGAGAGAGAGAGAGGGGAGAAGAAAGAGAGAGAAGGACTCTAATGACTTCACAGGCCATTAGTCTCCCTGTGTGCTCTGTCACACCTCATTATCCACACACACACACACACACACACACACACACACACACACACACACACACACAAACACACTACTGGAGCAGCAGGCTGGAACACAAAATTCACACAGCTACAAACTCAAGTCTTATTCTCCTCCTCCTATGTAAGAGTGTGATATGGAGAGGTCAGGAGGTCGTGCATGTGCTCATTCGTCTAGTCAAATTCTCTAATCGAGTTTGCAGTAGAGCATCACAGTACTGTACATTTTTGCCTGTGTATTTCCTACCACGCCGTGTTTATTTATTTATTTATTTTGTGTATCTACACTACCACTCTTGCAGCGAGTAACACTTTAATAGGGCTAAGGCGAGTGAAGTGGCGAGTGAATCGGCTCACACAGCGCTCTACGCTTACATCAATTGCGTTAAGTGCAAGGGCCATTTTATTACCGCCGTTAAACATGCCGTAGCAATTTCTGACAAACAACAAATATCTAAAGTTAATCCATCAAGAAACTATAAACAAATGAAAGGGGGGGGGGGGGGGGGGGATATGTGACTCGG
Source organism: Tandanus tandanus (assembly GCA_039654325.1). Taxonomy (NCBI): domain Eukaryota; kingdom Metazoa; phylum Chordata; class Actinopteri; order Siluriformes; family Plotosidae; genus Tandanus; species Tandanus tandanus. The sequence continues at coordinate 10,973,112 of JBCNYH010000007.1, read as the reverse complement.
GTGGACATGGAGCCTGATTATTTGTGTGTTCTGGTGCTGTGTGTTCTCCCAGCCCTGCCTTGAGCTACATGGCATCCATTAAGCGCTTCTGTAAACAGTGGGCCCTGGTGGACCCGGCAGCATGTGCCTTTTAAAAAATATGATCTTTTCTGCTACGTTTGGCACGACCTTCCACAGCCCAGCGGGGTAATGTAATCATGGGCAGGCGAGCACGCCTGTCAAAGGCATGTAAACTGGATAATAAATGCAGGCTACATTAACATGTCTAATGCGTCATGAGCACATAGACAACTGGGTCAACAATCGCTCTTATGTTTTCAAATAGCCGTGAATTTCTCTATGTGTATTGATAATAAATGCCTAATAGAAAATGTTTAAATGGTCTATTCTTCAGTTTATTATGCGTCATTTCCTTCCTATTTCCCTATATCGAAAATAAAATGTATTAGAGAGAGAGAGAGTTCAGTATCAGATAAATTGTGGATATTATTGATGAACTTATTAGTTGTTCAGGAGCAGTTTGCCTTTTAAGGTCACCATGGAAGATAAACTTTTTATTTATTTATTTTTTTTTTGGACCACCAATTTTATATTTGCAACAGAATTGTGACTAATTGTGAATGACTATGGAGCCCCAAAAGGGACATATGTAAAAAAAAAATTAAAACATATTTAAAAAGTATCTGTTCTTGTGTGTGCACCAGATACTTTGTTTATTTGTTTGTTTAATTAACTACACGCCCCTTTACTGCTTCACAGATGTCAGTAGGGCCAAAAACCTATCAGCAGCAAATTCTCCTTCATGCCAACATAATGAAACAAAAAATACTGTGAAAAAAGGTACAAAGAGGTTATGATTGCTGTGTGCTGCGAATATATCGGTCCTGCTTTGAAACTTAACAATAGCACAGTTATTTTTCTGCTAAATGTGTGTTCCTCTGTGTGTATTGCTTCCGACCATTGCTATATAAGAGTGATAAAATAATACACACACACACACACACACATACACACACACACACACACACACACACTGACAGGTTCTGACCCTCACATTTCTGTTTTTGTGTCACAGTGTTACAGAAAGTGTGAGAGTAATGCCTCCCTGCACTGTTGACACAAAGGTGTGTGTGTGTGTGTGTGTGTGTGTGTGTGTGTGTGTGTGTGTGTGTGTGTGTGCCAGTACTCAGTGTGATGGAGAGTAGGCAGCAGAGGTGAGGGTGTAATTGTGAGGTAAAGGCGGAGCTTTGACACTGATTACTGCCGTTAATTGGAAGGAAGAGGCTGCTGGAGGTGGGAGGTTTACCATCCAGCTGAGGCAGTTTTAATGAGTTTGTTTAGGGGGAGGTGAGTGAAGAGCAGGACCGAGAGGGAGACAGCAAACAAATCTCCTTGCTTCATTTTTTTTTCTTCTCTGATGAAGGAGGTAATGGTCGAGGCCCATAAAATCACTAATGAAATCACTACCAAAGACATCACTTGTCAGTTTTTCTCTCTCAGGCATGTAAAGGCTTCCCCAGACTAAACTTCCATCTTCTTCTCGCAGGTGGTTGAGTTACTAGTTCCTCAGATTTACATTTCTGCACTGTAATAAGGCTGAGGATGACCTGCCTCTCCTTGGGTCATGAATGGTAATGTGGTGAGGTGTGGTGAGGGATGGAGTGGCGAGAGGTCACTCTGAGCCTGAGGGGACACAGAAAACAGGGTTAAGGCACACACTAATAGGCTTTTCCTGGTCTCCACTCAACTCTAAAGAGGCATGAATGTAAGGGGAAAAAATCCTATTTGTGTTCCCCTCTGTCCAAGACTCCAATTTACACACAGACGGCATTCAGTGAATTACGTGTGTTATTGCGGGATAATACAACAATAAATGTCTATCATTTGTAATGTTGTCTCATAGCCTTGAACTAGATGTTCCGCAATAGCAGAAAGAGAGCAGACTTGTAAAAAAACAACAACAAAAAAAACCAACTGTATTTTGTAAGAAACTTTCTGGTTAAAAATACATTTAAATGTGTTATTAGCACTTTAACCCCTTTCTACATACAAAGCCCATCAAAAACAATATGGAGTAGATACATTTTCATTCATATTTACTCTTCCAAAACAGGAAAGTAACAGGTGTTCTGTATTCCCACCTGACAGGGTTTAACGGTAACCCTGGCTTTACACTTGGGCATGATGTCCGCGATTTCCGCAATTCAAAAAAGCGCGAAGCTCCACAATTTATCGGCACGCTTGGAGCACAATTTAGGTATAATAAGGAGGCAGGTAGCATCCAAGCGATGAAACTTGAAGGAATCGTGTTGCCATGTTCATAAAGAACCCCTACGATGGCGCATCAAGGTCTGTTACGCTCTGTTAAGGTCTGTTAAGCTCTACTGCGCTCTACCGTGCTTCCCACGATTGGTGTCAAATCGTAATAATTGTGGCGAAATTTTCGACAGTCAGAAATTTTGCTACTATCAGCGCCTTCATCATGAATTCACCAAGATCACACAATCCCACCACCCCCCACGCTCATCACAATTCTCTCAAATCGTGGAAATCGCGGACATCGTGGCCCAGTGTAAACCCAGGATAAACTACGAAAAAAAAAAACGTGAGACCGGATATGCCGTATAATTCATGAGGCAGCATTCCATATTGTTGTGAAAAGCCCAAGCTGAGATATTAGGTAGTACGTTAACAGCAGTTGAGCTACATCACCTCTCAGTTGAGAGAGTTCTCCTTAGAAGCGTTAAAGCTTCACTAAAACATTTTTCTCTAGTACAAAGAAATCAGACTTGGTGTACAGAGTTATTTCATGACTTAATTTTCTGTCCTAAAATTCTTTCAATAGTTTTTCTTCAATTGCTTACTTCCTGATTGAAATATATTTTAATGCTATTTGAGGTATATATTTACACTGAATAATTACACTGTACTGTTTGCTGCTAAAAATATCATCTCGAAATGTATTGTGAGAGGGTTTTTTATTTTTATTTTATTTTATTTTTTTGGCTATATTAGCCAACCCTAGTAGTGAATTAACGAAGTTCCTTATTCTTCCACATATTAACCAACAAACCTCACCTTGGCTTTCTTCTTTAGTCTGGTCCTAGAGCTCTCAGACCTCATTATGCTGATCAGAGCTCAGGAACTTTTTCCATCCCAATCTATTAATAATAACCTCTAAAGAAACTGATGAAACCCCCGAACAAACTCTTCACACTTCATGCCTCTACTCATGAGTCATGTCAGATGAGGGCTGGTTGAATTTCAGGGTTGTATCTGATTTGTTTCTGTTAGACTGACAGTGCTCTTATACTCAATTTGTCGTTTTAAAGAGTACAAACTACCTGATCATTAGGCCAGCAGTGATTGTTATTAATGCTGCCGTGAAAGGGCAGATGATCTGCTTTGATATGAGCCGATGAAAGTGTAGTGAGTTCCTCTGGGACTAGCTGTCTGGATCCTGACTGGATGACAAGGGCCTGCTGGAGAGCCTGGGCCAAACCCATCAAATTATTCATATTCAGGCTAACTAATGTCTGGATGTGCAATTCAGTTTGCGTGACCTGCAGCAGCACTGAAACACATTAGGGAAGGAAATGAGATGGTGAAAAAGGAAGTCGAACTCTTTACAGTCAGGATTCTATGTTTACAATAAATAAAGAGAGCAGGAACCTGGAACATAAAGATAAATATTCATTAGATTCATCTTTTTTTTTCTGAATTAAAATTTGGTATCATTTTACAAGTGCAGAACAAAACATCCTTCCTCACATACATTTTCATTGTGAGGCATAAAAACCTGATCACTGTGTCTATGCCAGTTCTCTCTGTAGCTCTTATCCCTGCTGAAATCTTGCCATGTTAATAAGAATTAAAATTGGGTACAATTGGAAAGGTTGCTCTCTGGATACATTCCTCAGTATTAATAATGCAATGTGTTTTTAATGAAGGAATACAGTCTCTCTCCTGTGCTTAATCTCTGTATTAAGGTGAGGGCCTTTCTATCTAATGGAGGCTATAAAGAGATAGAAAGGTTACGGTGCAAATAGACTCATCTCAATTATCAGGGCCACTTCGAAAAACCGGCAGCACGGTGGCTCTGTGGTTAGCACTGTCACTTCACAGCGAGAAGGTTCTGGGTGCGAATCTCACGGCTGACAGGGGTGTTTCTGTATAGAGTTTGCATGTTTTCCTTGTGCTTGCATGGGTTTCCTCTAGGCACCCATAGTCCAAAGATGTTCAGGGTGTACCCTGCCTCTCACCTGAAGTCAGCTGGGATTAGCTGCAGTTTTGGCTGTGACTCTGCCATCACACACTGTTCTCCCAGGCCCACCATACCATTCCAAACCTGGAGATATGGGGAAACCTTCAAATAATAGTGTTAATACCAAATAGTGTTTATGTATTAAATGGAAAGTTTATAGGCAAAATTAGAATGTACAAAATACTGTTCTCTTACATTATACACAAGTGCTGCTGATATTCTAGATAATTTGGCTAATTGCTTAAAATTGAGACTACTAAGCTTGGAAAATTGTTTATTCCTTTACCTACACTGAAAAAAGTAAAGCATTGGTTTAACTTAATCACTCACACGAACATTTAACATTGACTCAATGAAAGTTATGTGTTTCAGATTCAGCTTATTGATTCATTCAATTTTTTTTAAGTTAAACCAAAGTGGTACTTTTTTCAGTGTAATGCAGGTAAGTAATTAGTTACTATGGCGATTTTGGATAACACTCTAATAGTTTAATTGTTTAAGTATTTTGATGTAAGTAGATGTGGCTTTACAGAACGTTATGCTTTAATGTCACTTTGAAGATCTAGTGGTGTTGATTTCAGGGTAATGTACTTCTATCAATATTAGAATATCCCTGATATATGATTTTTCGAAGCGTATTTTACTTGGTTTGATGTGATATGAAATAAGCATATACTGTGTCATCTGTGTCTTTTTTTCCATACTTTTTATACAAATTGAATATCTGATTTGAATTTGTCAGAGTATCATGTTAAGAAAAAAGTAAAAGTACCAAAACTTTTTATTTACAAATAGCAAAACTTTTTATTTACATGAAACTATTCTGTGTAAAGGGTAAGTCCCATATTCACCCTGCTGAAGTAGCAAACTGCTCATCAGTAAAGTAGGAACTGTGTACAGTAATACAAAAGATGACAATACAGTGCATTTGTTTTTAGTATGAATTCTGAACAAGATACTTCAAGTGTTATAAAGAAATATATTACTCAATACAAGTTTGAACTTCAGAAACTTTTCAGAGAATTCTGCACAACCCTGTGGCTCAAGCATGTTGAAGTTGAAAGGCACACTGAAATGTAATATCCTCTGAAACATTTGTGTAATGTGTAAAGGCTGCATTCAAATACCTACTAACACGCGAGTGCGAGCATTCGTGTAGAGGAGAAAGAGATTTTATCAGAAACACCTGCACAAACCAGCAGATCTCAGTGTTGTCACTCACAGATATAAGATTTTGAAAGTTTGCTTTGATTTGCTAAACTATATTACTATTACTCCCACACATTCTTGCTCATTCTTGGAATTACCCAGAAAATTTCACATTTTTTCAAATTTAAAAATAATAATTTTTACTTGAATTAATACATTTGCTTTTATCTAGAATTCTACATTTGCAGCTATTAAAGCCTTTAGGCATTCTAGCTGTCAATTTGTTGAGGTAAGACGAAAAAATTTCACCGCCATGCTTCCTGAAGCACCTCCTGCACTTTGTTCTGGCTTGATGGGCACTTCTTCCGTACCATACAGTCAAGCTGCTCCTACAACAGCTCAATCGGGTTGAGATTTGGTGACTGCGCTGACTACTCCATTATTGACAGAATACCCTCCGACTGCTTCTTCTATAAATAGTTCTCGCATAGTTTGGAGCTGTGTTTTGGGTCATTGTCCTGTTGTAGGTGGAAACCACATCCAATAACACACCTTCCACAGGGTAGCGTTGCAAAATGGAATGATAGCCTTCCTTGTTCACGATCCCCTTTTACCACGTACAACTCTCCCACCAAAGCACCAACCACCAAAGCATCCCCAGACAATCACATTTCCCCCATAATATTTGACAGATGCATCTTTTCATCTGTTCTATGCCTTTCAAATGTTCTTCATTGTGATCCAAACAGGACCTCAGACTTAGATTTGTCTGTCCATAGCACTTTTTCCAATTTTCCTCTGTCCGATATCTGTGCTCTGTTACCCATCTTCATCTTTTCCTTTAATTCACCAGTCTCAGATATAGCTTTCTATGCAATTCTGCCCAGAAGGCCGGCATCCAGGAGTTGCCTTTTCACTGTTGAGGCAGAGACTGGTGTTTTGCAGGAACTATTTAAAGAAGCTGCCAGTTAATGACCTGTCAGGTGTCTGTTTCTCAAACCAGAGACTCTGATGTACTTGTCCTCTTGCTCAGCTGTACACTGGCATCTCCAACTTCTCTTTCTATGCTGGTTAGAGCCAGTTGTGCAGTTCTTTGTAGGGAGTAGAACACGCTGTCTTTCATGAAATCGCCTTCATTTCTCACAACAAATATAGACTGATGAATTTCAGGAGAAAGTTCTTTTTACAAATGCTGAATCTCCAGATATTAACAAGGACAAAGAAGGCCAGATTTATTTTTTATTACACAAACTGAGTTAAGAGCAGTCCAACGCATTATTAAACCCTGGAAGGACAGTGCTTCATGCCGTTGTTTAGCTAGTGAGATTCTGCTGTAATTGAGCATGGTGGATGATACTATGATAAGGATGTGTAAGATTATACTATATTCTTATGACATGAATGTATTTTTTTTTTTTTGTTATAACATGATAAGCTTGTTTGTTCTAATGACCTTTCACATTATAACATGACAGTTTTCTTATTCTGGCATGGCAGAAATACACTTCTCTAATAATACACCATGTTTCAGACAAGTAAGTTTTTTGCAGGAAAAATAAAGCAAGTGCAACAATCTGACAAACTGTGGCAGATTTTGCAGCTTCTCTTATTTCCTTATAAAGCTATACATGTCCACGTATCTGGGACTGCTGAAGCATTTTTAAGACGTGCCACATGAAATATTGGCCTTTATAAATATTGATCTTTGGTGCCTTTAATAGACTTTGATTTAAACTGAATAACCTCAAGTTTTATGAGACTAAACCTGTCTCACCTGAGCACATGGTGGTTTATATAGTTCTGCTCGTTCAGGGCAGCGCGGGCGGCCTATAACGAACGTCTCTCTTAATTAATTAATCCACACACCTGATCTTAATGAGCTGTGACTTAAGGCTGTGGGTGCTCACGGCTGTAACTAATTAAGTTCATCCACCCAATCCACAATCACTTTCACTTCAATGCCACGTGCGCACTTCCACCATCTCTTCTTCTGTTTCTCTGCAGGATGAGTGGGAGGGGCTGAGGCACACCGACAGATGGAAAGAACATTCTCACACTTCTGTTCCACCCACTCGGGGGTTTTTGTTTGTTTGTTTTTCACTGATAGTAGGTTTGACTTTTCTATTTAAAAATAAAAAGGGTTGATTTGTACGAGCGGTACGTGTGTGTGTATTCGTGCACACGTGTGTGTGTGTGTGTGTGTGTGTGTGTGTGTCTTTGTAAGGTGACATGTATATGTATAATTGAATGCATTTGTGTTTATTTGTGAATGTGTAGGAGAGAGAGAGAGAGAGAGAGAGAGAGAGAGAGAGAGAGAGAGAGAGAGAGAGAGAGAGCACCCTAGGGGTTGGCACTGAAGGTGACTCCTTTAGCAGTAACCTTGAGAGAGAGAGCGCACGAAAGCGTGGGGGAGGATAAGGGTGAAAAGATGACAGAGAGAGAGAGAGAGAGAGAGAGAGAGAGAGAAAGTTTATTAGAATGAATTTGAGAAGAGAGGCAGCGGCTGACAGCAGCATAATTAAATGTGGAGTGTCAGCAGTAATGCATGGCGCACGGCAGGAGTGTATAAGGGCGTGCGTGTAAGTGCGTGAGGAGGCCAGACTTGTCGGCTCAGGGGTCAGCAGGCCAGCAGGAGCAGATAAGGACAAAGCAGCGTCTGGCCCCTGTCTCTTGAGGAGACAGACGTTGGTATCTGTGCATATGTATGTACTGTATACTTTGACTGCAATACATTGCAATACTTTGACAATGTAAAGATGAGGTCATGCTGGAGATTAAAGTTTGTTGCCTTTCCTCTCCTTTTGTCCCGTGTGAACTGAGTGTTAACTGAAATCTGAGACATGCGTTGTGATGAATCCTGAGCTCTGATTGGCTGCATGGGTGAGATTCATTCGTGTGATGCTCAAATGAGCAGTAAACTGCAGTCTGTAATTGAAGCCAGGCGAGTGTGCAGATCTTCTCTCTGTCCCTCTATCCGAGGGGTGAACGAGCTCATGGCTCATTGAATTCAGGCGTTGATCCATGTGGCCATTGTAGTTTATGTTCCTTGCCCTCCCCCCTCTCGCTTCCAGTCTAATTCTGATTAGGTGCTCACCAGTCTTCAACCATTCAGCATGTTGACTGATCTCAGTGCACGTCTGTTAGGTTACTTCATCCTTTTATTGCATCGCTTTTTTTCTGAGCTTGAGCTGTAATTAAAAAAAAAAAACAACAAAGACAAATATATGTAAAAAAAAAAAATATATATATATATATATATATATATGTGTGTGTGTGTATATATGTGTGTATATATATATATATATATATATATATAAAAACACCATCAAAAATATAACTGTATGCATACACAATCATGTACTGATGTACCCATCTCATGTCTCAGTGGTAATGTACAGTAAGCTCTCAGCAGGTTCTTATTTATTAGATAGAGGATGAGAAGGCTGGACATCACCACATTTATTTCATAATCCAATAAAACCTGTATTACAGGAGAAGAGCGCGCTTTGCCAAACCTCACACTGAGCTGTTACACCAGGAAGCACACAAAATAACGTCCAACATTGTGTGTGTGTGTGTGTGTGTGTGTGTGTGTGTGTGTGTGTGTGTGTGTGTGTTTGGGGGGGGCCCGCAGGTAAGGGGCCCGCAGGTAATATCCATTTAATTCATTCTTTGTCTCTCTGTGTGGCTACGTTTTAATATGAATAATAAACAAAAGGTTGAGAGTAAATTCTATATCAAATGTAGCCTGTGGGCTTTGTGCCCTTGATTCCCTTTCACCCACTCTAGCCAGTGTACGCTGTCTACTCTAAATGCAAAGCTATTTCCTGTAGAATTGGTTAATCCCACGACAGGCTGGTCTGTGCTCTTTACGGACTGCTCGGACTCGCTGCTAGCCCCCTCATTACTCTCAGGGATAAAAGCGCTAAGCAGCATGACAAGCTCGGCTAGTCACGCAGGATCACTCTGTCAGAGCAGCGTTCGTACTGCTAGCGCTCACCCTGCAACAAATAGCAAACCCCAGAGAGAGAGAGCAAATGTGCAAGGGGTCATAACTCAGCCCCCACGCTTCGTTCACTCGTTCCATTATTACCTTCCCTAGCAAGGTCACACTAATCAACTCAATTACCAGTCCTCTCAGACATTTTCATAATGTTTTCTGCTAGTTGCTCTCCTGTGAAAATGACACAGTCTTGGCAAATTAATATCATTACTATTTGCGCTTAATGGTGCAGTGATACTTTTTTATTTAAGATCGAGTCCTGCCAACGACCTCCAGCATTATAGAGGCTTGAGGGTGGAGGGGTGGGGAAGCGATGGAGAGAAAAAGCTAGTGAGCACAAAGCCGAAAGGAAATGAACAGGAGGCAAGAACTTGCAAAGTATCACTGCTTTGATTTGTGTTTTGATTCTAAAATGCGTTTGCATTTATATGACGGAGCTGATGGAGCAACACGGTGGCGTAGTGGTTAGCACGTCTGCCTCACGGCAAGAAGGTCCTGGTTTTAAGTCCCAGGCTCAGGGAGGGTGTTTCTGTGGGGAGTTTGCATGCTTTGATTTGTGTTTTGATTTTAAAATGCGCGGGGATTTATATTGATGGTGGAAAATAATGCCAGTCATTTTTTTGTTTGTTTGTTTTGTAGAGTATGTTATAGGGCATTAACATATTAATAATCTGTACAGTACTTTATCACTACAGTTACAATCCTGAGGCGTCCGTGCAGAATTTTGCATGTACTCCCTGTGTGCTTTGGGTTCTCTGGTTTCTTCCTATATTTACAAAAAAATGTCAGTTATCAGATTGGCCCTGGATAAATTGTCTCTTGATTTAAATGTGATTGTCTGGTGTCCCCTCCAGGGTCTATTCCGATTATGGAATGGGCTACATATCATAAAATTGATTTATTCGATAAAGTTTGTTTGCTTTTGTTTGAATTTGTTCTCTTACAGCAGTAGCACACACTCGTATCGCCCATGTTCATTCTGTAGCATGAGCAACACCTAGCAGTACAATACAAACTATATCTTGTGAGTTTAGTTATACTGTACATCAGCACTGCTGTGATTGGGCTGTAGCAGGCACGAGGCCGCAGGTAATCACAGCGGTGCTGATATTCTGTATATCAACTCATCTGTAAGTGTGATATTGCTTTAATATGTCATGTTTCATTAATAAGGAAGTTATATTAAGAAAGTGACATTTCAGACTTGATTATTTTTGCTCAGTGAATGAAAATGGATCTCTAGCTAGCGCATGATGATTTGTATGTTCCTGTTAAAGGTGGATCTGGTGAAATTGGCTTCCCTTCTTCCACATTTTCAGCTTCATCTGATGAGCTTTCCTACTTTACATCTGCCTATTACGCGACTTTAGTGAGATGTCCCATGTGATTATACTAAATATATATGAACTACACTCTTTGATCTCTGCTCATCCAATCAAATTAGCGGATTGGAACTTTCCGAATTTAGTTTTCAGCACTTTATTCTGATTAATATAAAATAATTCAATTCAGTGCAAAGTGAATTTCTGTTGGGGCGGCACGGTGGTGTACTTGTTAGCACGTCTGCCTCACAGCAAGAAGGTCCTAGGTTCGAGTCCCCGGGCTCAGTGAGGGCATTTCTGTGTGGGGTTTGCATGTCCTTCCTTTGCCTGCATGGGTTTTTTCCGGGGATTCTGGTTTCCTCCCAAAATCCAGTGCACATTAGGCTAAATGGCTGTTCCAAATTGCCCCTATGTGTGAATGTGAGTGTGAATGGTTAGCTGTTCAAGTTCAAGAAGCTCTATTGTCCTTTTAACCACATATAGCTGACGCAGTACATAGTGAAATGAATAACGCGGTTCAGCAAAGGAATGAGTGAGTGAGTGAATTTCTGTAACTGGATTAGATTCAGTGCTTGGTGCAAATGTTTATTGGTGCACTTTTTAAAGTTATCCTAGTACTGTTATTAAGATAAAATAATGTGAACATTGTTTCAACAAGATGTCACTTAAACTTTTTTTGTAGTCTAATGTTCAAGTTTCACAAAACTTAATTTCCTAGAGCAGTCAAGTGATTTGTGGAATGTGTGTGTGTGTGTGTGTGTCTTCACCCTTTGACAGACTTTTTGCTCTCGGTTCGGAGTCATTAGAGTGATAATGGCTTTATTATAGGAGACACCCCGTGAGTCCCACTAATGAGAGATTTTGGAGTGTGTGTGACTGAAGGAATTTTTCAGGACGGCGATTGTGGTCTCCCTGTATAGGAGCCTTTTGAGACCAATTAGAGTGGCAGGTACTGTAGAGGAGCTCACACCTGTCTTTGGCCTTATTATTCCAGCAGTGTGTACAGGGATAGGCTGATTAACCCAACAGCGCAGGTTTGGGATGGCTCGACTTTAGCTAGAATAGCACTCTGAGCTACTGTATCAACTTGGCATAACCCCATTATAAAGCCATCAGGGCCTCTGATTATCTGGTCAAAGCCAAAGCCACTCCAGTGCTGGAGAATGTCTGTACACG
>JBCNYH010000007.1:10939322-10951296 GCA_039654325.1 Tandanus tandanus | reverse complement strand
GTGTGTGTGTGTGTGTGTGTGTGTGTGTGTGTGTGTGTGTGTGTGTGTGTGTGTGTGTGTGCGTGCGTGTGTATGTGCACACTGGGAGCCAGGAGTACGTGTTTCTCTCAATGCTTGCCAACCGATTGCTCCTAAACATTGGTCTTGGCTTTTGAGAGGCGCACGGCGCCGGTGCTGTTGGAAGATAAAGAACAGGCCCATTTCAAGTCTCCTGCAGAGTTTCATATGAAGCGGCAGCGACAGCCTTCTTCCACGAGGAGGGGCATGAAACACAACTGCGCTCTAATTCTATCTGACATGTTTTTCTTCTCCCCCCTCCATCTTTCTGTCACCTCCCTTCAATAAAAGTTTAAACCCTGTGCTACTAAGTCATGTGGAAGAATAGCTGTGGCTGTGCTGGAGACTGTGAAGTTGTTGGGGGTTTTTGTTCTTGTATAAATGTTATAATGGAGAAATCCTACTGCAGGTTCTTTCATACTAAATAAACTGACTGAAAGCAATATGAGAGACACACATATTGTTTAACTTGATTACATGGCTGTTAAATTAGCGTTAGCAAGAAAAGATATTTCTGACAACTATGTGCCATCCCAGTGAACTTCCTCAGAGTGATCCCCACTCACTGACTCTAGCTGTTGTTCTGTTGAGTGTAAATGTGTGTACAGATGTGTCCTCCAGCTGTGAGAAGCAGTTTTCATGTGTGACTATGGCAAAAAGAAAGAAAGGGGAAAAAAACACCTTTTTGACATCAGAGGAACAGTATTTTTTCTGCAGCCTGCGTGTGTTCTCTGTACACGGCAATAACCAAAGAGCAAAGCCTCCTATGTAGAGTACATACATGTATACTAGGTTTCATGTTTCATCTGCAAAGAGATATAAAGTTGGCCAAATTTCCCTTAATTCCAGCATTTCCTCCCTGAAATACATAAAGAAAAAGACGCAGCGTGCAGGGTTTGGTCAGTACATGACAGTTGCATTCCATCATCATTTATATCCACTGTGTCTTAAAGAAACATGGATTGGCTCAGTTTCAGGATTAGGAAATGTCAGTCATTTACATGACAGCATGCAGTGTCTTGACACCATTTATCCTGTGTACAGTCAAGTTAGAAAGTCTGTATGTACACACTCACAGCCTTCATCTTCACATTGTCGGTCTGCTCACTAAGGCTGTGTAGTCCAGTCTCGAGGAACTTTCTGACAGGCCTCGGCTCTTCGCCGTTAATCACACGAGAATCTTCTGAAGGATTTATTGATGATCATACATAATCATCCCAATGTCTCCTTTAATATCACCCCTACAAAATGTCCTTGCTCATGTTCTCTTTAGGTTTTGACATCATGATTTTGTTTCTGTGTGTGTGGTGTTTTGCAGCAACAGGGTGCAGCCACTACGGTGTACTGTGCAGTGGCTCCGGAGCTGGAAGGCCTGGGCGGGATGTACTTCAACAACTGTTTCCGCTGTGTGCCGTCAACGCAGGCTCAGGACCCGTCCAGCGCCCTCAGTCTGTGGGAGCTTAGCGAGAAGCTGGTGCAAGAGCGATCCGGCGGCCCTCGGGCACTGTGACCCCGCGACCTCCACCACACTATAATCCCTCAGCCCGGCATGGCTTTACCTGCTCAACCATCAGCACAAAGAATTGCGTCATCACCATGCATGAGGAGGGCTGAGATATTAAAGAGCAGAATTTTATTTAAGAGTAGGCAGGCAGTGCCGGAGTGCGAGAATTCAGTCCACGAGACTGACTGATGAAAGCGGAGAGAGAGAGCGAGAGAAAGAGGAAGTGATTTGTACGGTTTCTGTTTTGTAAGTCCCAGGCCACATGGGTTTCTCATCTTTCTTCTGCAAGGTGATTAGAGCTACCTCTAGAACACTGTACACTGTTCTCTAATCGACAACTAACACCAAGTTTTCTAGCTAGAGGTGATGAAAAAGAACATGTATTAACGTGGACTGTCTTCACACACTCACCACAAAACTTCATCTAAAATATCAGGATTTTAAAATGGTTGTTATTGCCCATCCATCTGTACAAATCAGGGTGAATAAGGATGTGTTGTACTAAAGGTGCGGAGATGATGTAGAGGAAGCATAGGTCAGCTGTCTATTTACATATACAACCACTGAAAAGAACTGGTCTGTATAGATATGCTGTACATAATATACATTGAGTGCTGTTCTAATTCGCTTATGTTTCTGAATATTACTCTAATTTGTGACCCCCGTCTGCCCAAAGACTCCAGATCCAGTCTACAGTGAAACGTTTACAAAATTCTAAATTAATGCTAATTACAATGAAGCAGCATCTTTGAGGACAACAGGAGGACCAGTGCTGGCTGAAAGGGAAAAAAAGTCTTGCAGTCTTAAGTAAAAAAAAATTTCAGGTGGAACTTTTGTCTGGAACTCCTTTTTTTCTCCTCCTTTTCATTTCATGAATGTTTTGAAAACTTTTCCCTGTCAAAAGTGGTCTTCGTTTGCTGACAACCAACTTTAGAAGAAAGAAAATTCAGAAGAAGAAGAGAAGGTGGCAAAGACTGAAGAATGGCACCAGGTCCTTTTTTCCCTCTCTACTTTCCTCCTTTTGTCCCTCTTCTTTCCTTTCTTTGCAGGTTGACTGTTGTGCTTTGGGGCAGTCTTGGTGCCATGGGTCAGTCTAAGCTCGAAGCATTCCAGTGTTGTGGGACCTGTAAAGAGAAAAAACAGAAAGAAAAACAAATAAACATTCACTGCTGTTTAATTCAGACACTTTTTTTTCGACTATTTATTTTATTAAGTGTTTGTTAGAGCTACATGAGTGTTGTTGACTCAGCAGAGCATAAGCACAGTGTAACAGTGGTTTTAAACTCAGTTCTAGTATATACTACTCAGAAACACATGAAAGGCAAACTTAAGAAGTTTAAGGTTATTTCTTCATTTCAAAATGTGACTATGGTCAGCGGTGAATCAGCCATTTTAATTCAAGTAATCCCCACTCGGGATAATGGCGATTATTCATTCAAGAGAGTTTCATGTTTCTGACTGGTGGAAAGTCATGAAATAATTCTTGATATTGCATCATTGCCCTGGGATAACTCAATTATTGCATTATTACACTGGATAAGTTGAATAATTATTGCACAACTGGCATATGGCAGTAATTATTAGGTACTGTTTACTTTATTTTGAAAGAATAAAACAATTATAGAATTCACCTTTCGTATGACAGACAATTATTCAGTCTCTTAGGGGGTTATCTACCTCAGCCTTTGTCCTCCTCAGATAACAACCTTTTAACAACTGACTAAAACTCTCTATCATAATTCATTCAATAATTGCTTAATATCTCAGAGATTGCAAGCCAATCAGATCACATCATTCCAGTGTAATGTATATAGTAGTTAAATTTAGCTCCGATCATCAAGCATTTGTTTTTACATGTACAGAAAGGCATTTATTAAAACTGGGGATGCAAGCAAATACGAATATTCAAATTGAACACAATGTGTTTTAAACGGACAGAAATATAGATAAGAACAGGAAGTGCAATACACACAGTAGATTATAATGTCAAGGGAGATGTGTTAGAACGAGAGGATGCATCAGGTCTACAGATCTGCTGGATACAATAAAATATTGTGCAATTGGTAGATTTTTATCTTATGGGACAAATAAACAGCATAACATTTCTGTGTGGTGTTTGCATGTTCTCCCCGTGCTTGCGTGGGTTTCCTCCAGGTTCTCTGATTTCCTCCCACAGTCCAAAGACATGCATATTCAGGCTAATTGGCTTTTCCAGATTGCCTCTAGGTGTGAATGTGAGTGTGAAGAGTTATGTGTGTGTTGGTCCTGCGGTGGTCTGGTGAGCTGTTCAGGGTGTACCCCGCCTTCGCCCAGTGTCAGGTGACCCTGCATTAGTAGGATTAAGCAGCTCAGCAAATGAGTGAGTGAGAAAGTGATAAATGATCAACTTCCAGAGCCAGGCTGCCATTTCTTACTTCATACCTACCCTTTGATATTGTCATATTTATTACATAAACACCAAAACTAACCTTCTTATTTAGGTCACACATTAAGGTTTAAATCCAAACACAGTTACAGATAGAGGTACTGTGTTAATGGAAACATCTTTACTTCAGAGGAGATAAAACACCAGGCATGGTGGTGTCGTGTCCACCAACTGTGAGTGAGTGAGTGAGTGTGAGTGTGAGTGTGAGTGAGTGTGTGTGTGTGTGTGTGTGTGTGTACATACATTTTATAGCTCAGTGAGCTGTGCTGTGTGTGACTGCGAGTGCCTGTGTGTTTAGCAGTGCTTTGACCATGACCCGGAACAACTCCATAAACAAACTGCCTGTCACACACATTATTCGCTCCAGCAGAGTAATTGACACATGAAGAAACCAATCATACAGCAGAGCTGACATGCGTTTTTGTGCTTGGGCAGCAAGTGAAATCAATAGTGTGTACAGAAAGATCCAGACTTGGACCCTGAGAGGACAGGACATGCACTAGAGACACTGGACATCAGCATTCTATACACTAACACTATAAAACACAGTGTCTGTTCTTCAAAGCAGCAGCTATATCCTGTGCATCATCCAGTTAGACAGAGCATCCTACTCACACACACTTGCTCACCCACACACACTGTCTTGGTGGCGTTCTGTGCTCTTAGATTGCATGGGTTCTCAGTGCATGCGGCCTATCTCTGTTCTATCTTTCTCTCAGACACACAGAGTACTGTGCAAGGAAACTGTGATGCAACACGGAGACAGTACGCACATCAACACAGTTCTGACATCAGCCTCCCACCACACGGCCAAGATGTTCGGGGGGGGGGGGCTTAATCTTCTCCACCAGGTAGCTGCAAGAAGCCAATCCTTGTGAGCCAATCTTCAAAACTAAATAACTTGCTCTTTATACTAATCTCTTTCTGATTGAATCCTTTCTCTCTCTCTCTCTCTCTCTCTCTCTCATCATTTCCTTCCTGAACAGTGGAGGACAGAACCTAGGGATGCAGTAAAAATGTCACAGTGTAATAGATGTGTGCATGAGAGAGAGAGATGGAGAGGAAGATGAGTCGTTGCTTGTTTTTGTAGGATATTGAGGCAGGTTAGCTAATGATGTGACGCATGTAAAGCTGAAGTGGCTTTAAAGCATGAGTGGAACAGGGAGAGAGCGAGTGGCTGTGTGGGAACCTAAAGGTGAGCTGGATAAAAGCAGATAAAGTGGGAATACAGAATACAGATGTGGAGTTTCTGGGGAAGTCAGGTGTTGCACAGTACTGTTTGTAAATAGTGTTAACATAAAAAGGTCCATGATCACTCTCAGAAAAAAGCCCACCCTGTAAAGTTAGCAACATATTGCCCCCCCCCCAATTTTCGTCATGTCTAATTCCCACTCATAAAGTATTGCCTTCCCAATCACATGACCACCACCAACCAGGGAGGGATGTAAGCATGCACATGCCCCTCCGTGACATGAGATGCAGCGCATTTGTATTTGGGGACGGCCCAACACACTTGGAGGGAAAGCACCCTCATACAAATGAGCTCACAGATGCCTGTGATTGGCTGATGACCGTTGTGAGTGACAGGGAAGTGAGCATATAGGCCATCCCTCCCATGAGAGCTCGGCCAATTAGCTCCCATGGACGCCTGGCCACAGATGGCTGCGGCATGATCCCGGATTCGAACCGATGATCTCCAGGTTGATAGTCGCGCACCTTGTCGATGCGCCACTTGGGAGCAACATATTGCCATTTTTAAAATGGTAGACCCACAATAAACAATGCCTAAAAATCACAGAATAATGAAAGGAACATGTTAAGAATGTATTAAATGAGGAAAAATATTTTTGAAAAAGATATACACTGCCTGACCACACTGCCATTTAGCCTTGATCACAGCATGTAATCTCCATGGCGCTGTTGCTCCAGTTGGTCAGGTCGAGGCTCAGCAGCATTAATGTGGCAATAAAATGACGTAGGTTGATGACCTGAATGCACTGAATGAGCAGGTTATCACATCAATGAACTTTTTCTTCCCTGATGGATATAAAATGGGGACTCAGATAATAAAAGAGTGGTTCAGGAAGCATGAGGAATCATTTTCACATATGTATTGGCGCCCCAGAGTCCCGACCTTAACCCTATTGCAAGTTTTCAGAAGGAAAACTTTATGGAATGGTTCAGTTTTTCATTCATCAGTTCAAGATGGCAGTGAAAAATAAACCCAACACTCGATGGAAATAAATGTAATGCTGCTTAAGTTTGTTGAAACGATCACATGCTGTAAGCAAGGCTAAAGGTGGAACAACAACATATTCATGTGTGCGACTTTTTTTGACGGGGCAGAAAATGATACAAAAAAAAAATCTGAGGATGATTCGCTGACCTGTGGGCTGATTTAGATTTTTTTTTCTTTGCATTTTTTGATGTATTATCCTTTCTTTCCCTGCTAGCCAGCCTGAATTGGGCAGAGCACGATCCAGCTCATTCCAATTAACATAAACTCTCATTTCAATCACACACCTGTAAGCACAGTCATTGAAAAATGACTTTTTTTTCCTTTTTCTTCAGAGCTGCAGCACTGCATCAAACAAATATCATAAAAAGGTCCAAAATATATGTTTGTTGGGAAATGAATCAGACACATGATACCTGAGACAGTGCTTGAGGGTTATATTAAATGCTGATCACTAGACAAGGCTTCTTTTCACCCTTTCAGAATTGGCTCAATATGCAAGGCGGGTCAATATATTTGGCGAGCGTGATCTGACCTTGTCGAAGGGCTGTCTGTGATTGATTGGCATTGGTAACCAGACATCAGTGACCATGAGCATGGTCAATGTCAGCAGAGTCAGGGTCTAAGGCAGGGAATGTCACAGAGACCAGAGCAGAGAAGCTTTACAGTCTGCACAGTACAGAGGACAGTTACACCCAACACCCGTCTCTTTCTCTCTCTCTCCCACACACACACACACACACACACCCCAAGCCACTGTATGCTGTAAGTACACTGCCCTGTCCACTGATTTTGTGAGCAATCGCAGCCCTTGGTCGTCTCTTTAAAGCTGCTACACAGAAGAACTACTTCCACTGATGCCTTACAGGAAGGATAAAGATTTCTTTTGTGTGTGAGGCACTGAAGGATTCATGAGGGTATAATGTTTTTCTCCATTTTTTTTTTTTCCAAAGGAAACTGCTGGTCCTCTGAGGTCCTCCCCACAAAGCCTTATTGATCACTCTATCGGAATCATTTGATAGTTAATCAATACATTTTCTTTCACTGCTGTGTAGGAGGCCATTTTTCAAATCCAAACCTTGAACCTCAGTGCAGTAAAGACAGTCACTCACACAAAACACACACAAAGGCTTTATATGGTCCAGTAGCAAATTCAACACTCAAGGATATCTGACACTGCGACATTGTTTGGAATTGCTTTCAGATTTAATATAATTGTCTGATTATCATTTATAGCAGCTATATTGACACTAAACACATTCAATATGTTGGGTTTTAGTGTATAATATCAAGGATCAGATCAGTTGTGAAGTGTTTATTTAGCTGTTTAATGCTTGTTATCCCATATGCGATGCTTTAAGTGTTAATCTGATCGTACTCTACAGGGTATAGAGTGGAGAAGAGGACAGAGGGGTTGTTGTGAGGTAACAAGCTGTGCCACTGACACCTCGATAAGACTGTATCAGTTCCTGTTTGCACAGCTTTCTGTGTAACCAAAAGCCTCTCTCGGAGCACACACTCTGCACGGCGTACTTAATTTCCCCCCCATTTAGAGTGACATTCTCAATCTGGATCACTCTCTCATTCTCTACTTGTTTAAATACAGACAAGACTGCGTGCATTTGTGTGTGTGTGTGTGTGTGTGTGTGTGTGTGTGTGTGTGTGAGAGAGAGAGAGAGAGAGAGAGAGAGTGAGAGAGATATATAGAGAAAGAAAGGTCAGAGAATTATAACAAGTCATGTACCAAAGCTATCATTAGTGCTTATTACAGATTGTCAGTAAATAGCAAGCTGCTCTCTGACCTGTGTGGATTCTCTCCAACCTCATCAACAGCCTGTCTCCTGCTTTCTCTGCCACACATCTGTGTCGAGGATGTGCAAGCTGTACAGCCATACTGTAGGCCAGGTGCTTAATATCTACACTTCATGGAGCAATTACAGCACAGGAATGAGCTTTTAATTCCACCTTATTGGCTCAATATTGCTGCTGGTGTTTAGGTTTTTTTTTATTTTTTATAAATCTCGTAATTAGTTTTGAAAAGGCTGGTCGAACTCATCCGTTTCTACAATACCCCCATGGCTTTAAACAACACTCCGTTGCTGTAGAGGTGTGGCTTTCTGAAAACACTCCTGTTGTTATAATAGCACAACAGAAGGCTTTGAGATCACCGACTACATCCCCTTATTGCTAGCTACACAGTGACTAGCCAGAACCAAAACCGTGCATGTGTTACATTCAGGTATTTTCAACTTTGTAGTATTTTAAACGCTGTAAAGAAAATGTCATGCTGGTGCACCGATTTCTAACAGCGTTTTTAAAGCTACAGAGAAATAAAATGTGATGACCAGAGCTGTGCACTTCCCTACACTGCGCTTTGTTATTATATTCAGCTCCTTGAAGCATACAATATAGCCAGTCAATAATCCTTACCATGAGTATATTTAGTGTATTATAGCTTTGAAATTAATATTGGCTGTAGGAAAATAATTACGGCTCATTCTCAAAGTTTCATTGGCTTACTGGCCTGTGAAATGCCAAAGTCTGTAGATATTTTTAATGATTCCAATCAATCCTATCACTCTCTGAGGATACACTCCATAGATGCATGAGCGTAGGAGAATTTATCATCCAACTGCCAACTATAAACTGCCATACCTCCAGCACTGAAGATTAGCATGCGTTTAAAATGTAGGTCAATATTTATTAGGTGCTGGTATAAAGTCGATGTTAGTTCTATGAAATCCAGTAGCTGCCCGGAGTGGACTGGACCACTGACTCTTAGGCGAGAGGTCAGTTAACATATTGGCAATTTGTTCATGAGGAAAACAAACAATCTCAATTTGACTAACAAAAGAAATCTGTACAAGTCATTGTCCCACTATGATTGCCTCTAAAATTGTGTTTATAAAAAGTCTGTATTAATATCCTGATGACTTCGTCCTCTCAGAGCTTCAAATCTGATGATTACTGAATGTGCTATGGTTTGTGTGTGTGTGTGTGTGTGTGTGTGTGTGTGTGTGTGTGTGTGTGTGTGTGTGTGTGTCTAGATGTTTATTTAATGTTACTGTTTTGATGATTGCGTCAACTAGTATTAAGCAACACAGTTTAACCTCACTGCGCAGAGTAAATACTGCATTCTTCAGCACGGCGTTTTATCAGTTTGACCTTTGCCTTAAAGCATACACTGTATAATGAAATCTCTTAAGAAAATAAAGTAATGAGCATGTAAACAACATATTCTTTAAAAAAAATTAAACTGTAATGTTTAAAAAAAAAAATCTTAATAATTATTGATCATGTCACATATTTTGCCTCATAATATATAAGAGCCTATACAGGATGCACCACCACTTTTTTAGAACAAGGGGCTGGTGTGACACACTGTTTAATATTTTTGCCTCAGTACACCACTACAGTGGGTTTAAAATGAAGCAGTCGAGATGTGATTAAAATTAAAATGTAGATTTCAGTCTTTATTTGAGGTTTTTAACAAAAACATTGCATTAATCTTTTAGGAATTACAGGCCCTACATTTTAACAGGCTTAAATGTACCTGAGCATCATCAGTGTTGAAAATAAGAATGGAAAAGCTGGTTGTCCTCTCTGAGAGAGAGAGAGAGAGAGAGAGAGAGAGAGAGAGAGAGAGAGAGAGATTCACGTCTTCCCCTCTCCAGTTATTCTGTGTTTAAGTTTTAGCTTGCGAACCTGAACTGCCGCTCCTGTGCTTACTTAAGGTTTGTCGTTTCCTCTGTAAACTGTTACCTGTATGCCTGTGTGCTAGTCTGAGTAATATTTTTTGTTTGTTTATGTGCGAGTCTGAGTGGTGGTCTGCGATTCTTTCTTCTGTGTTCTAGTTTGGTGCCTAATAAACCTCAGGTCTGTTTTCATTCTTGCGTGTGCATGATCTGCTTGTCCTATGCAATCAAGCACTGTTCCTAAGTAGGTGTGCCCGAGCACCATTGAGGTAAATAAATGTAATAAATTATTTATTTTAATTTGGCTAATATTAAAATAAACATAACATTAATAACATAAATATAACATTATACTCGCATTATAACTCGATATGAAGGACTTTTCATGTACAAATCCTAAATTACCCCAAGCTTCCTGTATAAGTGCCCTCTGAAATGTACGAATGGCTGCTATACACTTTCTAGTGCACTACTCTATTACAGAGGTGAGAATCTGTAATCTACCCTACACTAACACTGGGAGGTAATGGTGACTTCAGCTTATTGGCTTCCTCTCCAAGACTGACAAAGACTTCAGTAAACTTCGTTTACTGAACTAACCCAATCTTAGGGTCAACCGAAGATCACAGGTTACTTTCAACTTCAACATTTTTACTAAGTTTAAAGCTCAATATGCTGATCGTTGGTTGTCCGGTGGACAATCATGTTATAAATATCTGGTTGTTCGGTGTGGTTTCGGTCTGTATCTGAAACCTGCTTATTTCGAACATTGATAATATATCTATAGCAGTCACATCATCAATACACACTAGTCACCCAGTTCCACTGCCAGCCATAGCTGCCCATACCCACCATGTATCACAGATAGTAGTATGTAGTATGCTTTGGTCACAAGTCCTGGCTTTCCTTTTCCATACACTTCTCTTCCTATCAGTTTGGAACTAAATTCATCTTGGTTTCATCTGTCTAAAAACCTTGTTCCTGAACTGAGCATGCTTTCTAGCAAAGTCTTATCTGGCCTTTCTGTTCCTGAGTGTTATTAGAGGTTTCCATTTTTAGGTAAAACCTCTTTACATTCATGATGGCATCTCTTGATTGTAGATATTAACAATAATACATCCTCGAGAGAGTTCTTGACTGCGCTGGATATTTTTAATTCTGTAATCATCCATGTTTGTCATCTTTCATGGTCTTCCAAGTCTTTTATTTAGCCTTTCAAGTCGCCAGTGTATTCCTTTTTTTTTCTTTAAACAATGTA
Source organism: Tandanus tandanus (assembly GCA_039654325.1). Classification (NCBI taxonomy): domain Eukaryota; kingdom Metazoa; phylum Chordata; class Actinopteri; order Siluriformes; family Plotosidae; genus Tandanus; species Tandanus tandanus. The sequence continues at coordinate 10,940,121 of JBCNYH010000007.1, read as the reverse complement.
CTAAATAATTAATTTATTCCCTTCTAAAGTTCCTGCTGTCTATCGTATTTTGTTTGTATTGTTTTAGCCTAATGATGGCCTCTTTCACTTGAATCAACACTTTTTGAAGTGCATATTGAGAGTTCCGGGTGGCACGGTGACGTAGTGGTTAGCATCTCTGCCTCAGAGCAATAAAATTCTGGGTTCAGTTCTCTCCAGCGTTTCTGTGTGGAGTTTGCATGCTTTCCCCACGCTTGCGTGGGTTTCCTCCAGGTACTCTGGTTTCCTCCCACAGTCCAAAGACATGCATATTAGACTAATTTGTTGTTGAGAGTTAAGCTGTAGCTGTTGTGTAATAAGAGCTTTAAAGCTATTGATACAGAAACAGTTTAAATGAAAATGTATAACTTTGCCTACGTACAGTGAGTATATACACCTCTCATTGTCATATATCTGTACATCTCTACTGCACAAAAAAGGGCTTAGATCGCTTTAGTCAAACTGACCTTGGGCACTTTGAGTTATGTCATTCTTCCTTTGTGAGAAAGCTGCACAGTGACAGAGAAACGAGGGGACAGAACTCATACCTGCCATAGCTTTCACAACATGAGGAAAAATGAGCACATGGACTCAAGTTCAATTATTCCCCTCTGCCTGGAGATTCATCACAACAAGCATGTGTGCGTAAGTGTGCGTAAGTGTGTGTGTGTGTGTGTGTGTGTGTGTGTGTGTGTGTGTGTGTGTGTGGTGGTGGTGGTGGTGGTGGTGGTGGGGGGGGGGGGGGGGGGGTTTTAAAAACCAACAAAAAAAAAAAAAAAAA
>JBCNYH010000007.1:10860688-10872745 GCA_039654325.1 Tandanus tandanus | reverse complement strand
GTGTGTGTGTGTGTGTGTGTGTGTGTGTGTGTGTGTGTGTGTGTGTGTGTGTGTGTGTGTGTGTGTGTGTGTATAAGCACTGTGGTTCAGTTCCACCCCAAACTCACACTGCTGTCGTACCCGCTTTTTATCACAACTTCAGAGCTCCTTACAAAGAAAAGAGAAATCTGTTCCTTCCCTTCCTTCTCTCCTCCCCTGTACTGTGCCTGATCAAGGACACAGATATCAGAGGCAGCTTGAAGGGAAGCGCTTTCTCTTGAAAATCGCTTCTTCTGACGACTGAGGATAACCCTCTATGCACACACCCATGGCAGAAATGAGACTGGAATAGTGCTCTCTATCTCTCCCTCTCTCTCTCTCTCTCTCTCTCTCTCTCCCCCTCTCTCTCTCTCGCTTTCACTGTGTGCTTTCTGTTGTGTGACTTAAAAGCTTGCAGGAGCTTTGAGGTGCTTTTCACGTTCAAGCAGCTCATTTTGTTGTGCTGCATGTCCAACATTGTCTAATGTTAATTATCCACTTAGATAAGAAATCTAGACGCTGCATGCTTGAGGCGGAAAGAGGCTTCAGCTACCTTCACCTTCAGGAAATTACAGTTGAAGAGCTGTGTATGATCCTGATTGCTTACACACACTCTCGACACTGCATGATCCATTTAAATAACTTTACTTGAATGTTTTATGGCAGTGTTTCCCAATTTCTAGTCCAGCATTTTTCTCCCTGCCATAATGAGATCATTTTTTTATCCTCACAAGGTCCTTAAGTAATAATTTGTTTCCTTCACTCTCCACCCAAGCACCTTCACTCATCTGACTCACTTGATTCTGCTTAAAGTAATTTGCGTGTTACCTAGTAATCAAAGTGACATTTCTTAAACGTTTATTTAGAGGGCGACTCAAGTGCGTTTCCTATAGACCAGGATATTATAGTGTTTTCAGCAGTGGCCTGAGAAATATACACACTGCTCCAGCTTCAGCTTTCAGCTGCATTTCTCAGTGGATATCGTTGAGGGCGACTGCTTAATTACCTGAATCACGCTGATATAAGCGAGCTCGTGACATCTACCAACAACACTTTCCTTACACTAATAAATTTGTGTTCCTACAAGAATGTTTTCTGAGTGCATCAAGCTTTTTAAAGACCTGTGAAATGCTTTAGAATGCTTTTAAAATGCTTTTAAAAATGTTCACAAGCCCCGCTGCTCCCCTTATCACTCTTTTCTCCTTTCTCTCATGAAAATTTAATCAGGCATTTAAGATGAATAGCTATTGCTGAGTAACTGTGCTCTAATCCTATGCAAACGTTGCTTTTTTAGTGGAAACTGATACAGGTACTGTGGAGGGGCACCATCCAATAATCAGCACTGAGAGAGACAGAAGGATATTCTACAATTTTTCTCTGCAAATTGCAAATATGCATCTAATTGTCATTAGACAACTGCACAGACTGTTTTATATTACAGATGGACTATAGAGTTCTTTCAGGTTGAAGCCTCTCTGTGTTAAGGATACAAAGGCCCAAACCCAATTCCCTTCTTTAGCTCTACCACTTGGCTCCACCACATTGTGACTTATATGTGACTTATGTGGCCTGGAGACAAAAATGAGAGCTGTGTATTACACTTTTATAACACTTCACCATATTTCCACTCATATAATGTTATTCATTCATTTTCTAAGCTGCTTAATCCTAATTAGGGTCATGGGGAGGCTGGCGCCCATCTCAGACAACTCAGGCCAAAGGGCAGGGTACACAATGGACAGCTCACTAGATCATTGCAGGGCCAACATTCATGCAACCATTCACACTCACACTCACATTTAGGGGCGATTTGGAAGAGCCAATTAGCCTACTGTGCATGTTTTTGGACTGTTGGAGGAAGCAGGGGTACCAGGTGGAAACCCACACAAGCACGGGGAGGACATGCAAACTCCACACAGAATCGCCCGAGCCCAGGAATCAAACCCAGGCCTTCTTGCTGACGTTGTGCTAACCACATTGTTCAGCCCATATAATGTTTTATATAAAACATTTATTTGCCAAAGGCATTTCATCTCAGGGACAATCTATTATCCAATACCAATCAGATTGCGCCATTCCCATGTAGCATACCAAATATAATATTTACTGTAGTCACCTAGTCGGGTTGTTTGCTATCAGAAGTTTGCTTCCTTAGTCCTGTACTGAGGCTAATGTTATTAAAAGGTAAGGAAAATATATCTCTCAGTTTACCACCTGCTGAATTGACCACACACGCGCCGCAAACTGCACCAATTAATCTCCTCGAATTGCTCCTGTGGCATCTATCACACTGTATCTCACTGTATCACACTGCATGTTCTCTACTACAATGGACAAAAGTACACATATCACACATATTCAACAACATAAAAAAACCCAAAGGAACTGAACCTTCAAATAATATTATCCTTTCAGTTGGATTTTAATACTAATCTATGTAGTTATTTCTTTTTACATAAAGTTAATTACAGCATATAAGCAATTAGCTTTAACATGTTAGCAAGATTAGCCTCATAGCTCAGGTATTAAAAATTACCAAGCAGATATTCAACATCAAACATTTCCAGACAGACTGACTATGTTTGGAGTAGGGATGGAATTGTGTAAATCTTATTTTTGTCCAAAGATCTTTAAAGACCGGTCACCTAATTTATTAGTTTAATCATTAATTCCAAGTAGATGACAGTTATGCACTTCAGAGCTGAACAAATGCAACATTAAGGATTTTCATTGTTTATTTCTCTGTATTTCAAACACTTTGTTTTGGCAAATCTAATAAAATGAGATAGAAAATGAGAGGTCATTCCCTGTCTCCTGTTTCATCTGTATGCAGAAATGCATTTTTTACCCTAGGGGTGTTAGAATGAGGCCTCACTTTTACATTTAACTGTAAACATAGCTACTCGCATGATTCTTTCACTATCATACTTTTTTTATGTATTATTACTTGTTAATGCTTCAGCTATACACCATTATCATAAGGTCTTTAGACATGTTCTAATTAGCCCTGATTTAGAGGCACTCTTTTTTTGTAATTCCTACTGCTATTGTCATTATTATTATTATTATTATTATTATTGTTGTTGTTATTATTATTACATACTTAGTTCAACATTGCCAAGCTACAATAACTTCTCGACTGAATTAATAGCAGTACAGGTCATGACTCACACACATGACCAGTGTGTGAGTATGTTTGTAACTGTCCTTAGACAGTGAATGCTAATTGTGAATGGTAATTGTGAATGCTAATTGTAACATGCATGGCATGTAACCAAATAATTAATCATTAATAAATGTGCACTATTATCAACAATTACTTATTATGAGATATAGACGATACAGGTGTATGTATCTGTTTGTGTGTGTGTGTGCGCGTGTGTGTGTGTGTGTACTAAGTGTAAGTGGTCTGCTGTGTGTACTGTATAGACATTCTGTGTGTTTGCTGACAGTTTATGTCTATTAAAAGATTTTCTGAGAGTGTATTTCTGTTTTGTACGTGTGAACTTGTATACGAGTATTAATACTATTTCATTTTATTTATTCTCCTCATTATGATATATTATTCTTTTTTATTAAACAAGTAATACATGCAGACTGTGACTAAATTAACCTTATTACAACAAATAAAAAGCAACAACAATACAAACTCTCACAAACCAAATAGGTAAGAAAAATAAATAAATAAGCTGCCCATCTGCCAACAAATGGGGCATCCATGAGTGTGTGTACAGGAACCACATAATGGGCCGGCAGCACGCGCCTCAGTCCTCTCATTGCCTTATTTATTTATTTCTGTTAGTTAGTTCCTGCAGAGCACGCAAAATTAATGTCAGCCTGCAGAAAATAGACATAGAAACCTAAAATTCAGCACTTTCTGGCCAGAGAAGTTATTTATCAAGCTAACAAGGGGGAAGAGGCACCCTGTTCCTACAGCCTTGCCTGGGAAATATGTGCCATTAAATTTCCAGCTTTGGGTTTTGCAAGTGCTGGAATAAAAGTGAGAGTGTCAAGGAGAGCAAAGAAGGGAGGGAGAGATAGAGGGATGGCAGAGAGAGAGAGAGAGAAAGAGAGAGAGAGAGAAAGAGAGAGCAATATGGATGGTCCCCTCATCTCAGACACATTCATCCTAAGCTGAGGTAGACACAGATGAACTGACCTGAAGGCGCAAGGCTACTTATTGTAGCCCCTACACAGGGACTCAGAGCCGAGTGAGGGAGCGCGCCAGGGTGCAGGTCACTAAACACAGGCAATACATCCATGTACATCTTAGTTACCTGTCTCTTAAATGAAAAAACAAAAGCTCTTTGAGATTGGTACAGATTGCTGGGCAAAAGCTTCTCAGCATTATTATTCAACTCATTTATTCAAAAAGAAAAAAAGGCTTTAAAAAATATTTTAAAAACCTGAGTTTTCCATTGGAAACTGTATATGAAATACATTTTATAAAGTATTATCATTTTGTGCATTTCTGCTTTCATTCATAAGCTCCATGTTGGTTTTTGTGCAGGTTGTGTGTAATTAATAATAATTTATTATTACATTTATTCTTTTCCTACACACTCATTATTCATTCACTCATTTGCCGAACTACTTCATCCTACTTGGGTCACGGGGAGGCTGGAGCCTATCTCAGCCAACTCTAGGAGAAGGCAGGGTACACCCTGAACATCAGTCCATCACAGAGCCAACACACACACACACACAGACATTTACACTCACACTCACACCTAAGGGTAATCTGGAACAGCCAATTAGCCTAATGTGTATGTCCCTGGACTGTGGGAAGAAACCAGAGTGCCTGGAAGAAACCCACGCAAGCTCAGAAAGAACATGCAAACTCCACACAGAAACGTCCTCGCCAAGTCCAGGCCTCGAACCCAGGTCCTTCTTGCTGTAAGGCAGAAATGCTAACCACGACACCCCCGTACCACCTGTAATACTGATTAATTGACTGTTAATGATGTGCATATACACTGTTCAAATATTTAACACTTCATATTTGACCATCATAAGAATGATGAATGTCCCTCCTCTGAACATAGAGTTAGTTACAATCCAGGTTTATGTCTCTTCATTCATTTCATTTCACTGCTGTTATGAAATATTTTAGAGTAATCACTGAATAAAATGCTTTATAATAAATAACTAAATAATAAGCGGAGAGGTTTAGGGTGTTAATAATCTGCAGATCCCTCACATGAAGCATCCTAACATCATTTATATAATAATAAAAACAAATTAAAGAAATAATGTCATTAATAAGATTTTATGTGCTGCACCATTTTATAATGACTGTGCTGCACCAGAATACGTTCCTGTCTGAGAGAGAATGAAGTGAGAATTAAATTTGCTTAATTTTCTGATATGATTATTTAGGAAACTTGTGGTCGATGTTTGAACTGTCTTTGGTTTAGGAATGTGGAGGGGTTCACAAACGTATTACATAATGTGAGCTCACTGTGACGTTAATTGAGCAAATGTTCATAATGTACGTGTGTGTGTGTGTGTGTGTGTGTGTGTGTGTCTGAGTACATGTTGGGCTGAATAGGCCGTAGGCTGTGGTGGATAAGCTCATGATGTACATTACTGAGTTATATTTGTATCGGAACAAGGAGAAAGTGTCTTCAGGAGCCCGCCGCTAAAGATAGCCGTATTCATTCTTGTCATTGGTTACGGTTCACAGCTTTAAAACACACACACACACACACACACACACACACACACACACACACACAAATTCAGATGCACAGCAGGTGCTACTCCACAGGAAAGAAAAAGAAAGATTGACTGTATGTTCTCTCTTTGTAGAGAGCAAGACAGAGAGAGAGAGAGAGAGAGAGAGAGAGAGAGAGAGAGAGAGAGAGAGAGAGAGAGAAGCAGAATCATATTCATCGTCTCCTCTGTGGGTGACCTCAGCATTGTGTCCCAGAGTTACAGTGGAGAAAAGTGCTGCACTATGCAGGAGGCTGCCCAATACCATCCTATCATATTTATCCACTCGTCACACGCTCAGAATATGAGCTCAGCGCACAACCACCCACACCCACACACACACACACACACACACACACACACAATTTATGTCATTCTTACACAATGTAAACTCACACAAAGATACATGTGGTGTCATGTGTGGATCTACTTCAGGCAGGTGATAAAGTGAGCATGACATTCGTGCATCTTAATCCTGGGCTACAAGGTGAGCACAAAGTGTTGCCCACAAACAACATTGCATACACATACAAACTGCTTCAGTCACCCTGCTTTGTCCACATAACCTTTAAATAAAGTTAACACTTCAATCATCAGAGAAAGAGAAAGGTCGACGGCGGTTTCAGTTTCTCCGCGTGGGAGGTAAAGAACCCTACGCAAACCGGACTACATCAGTCCTGATTCTCACTTTAATCTAAAAATCAGTCCCTCATCCATATTTGATCTGGACGCTGAGGTGTCCTGGGTGTCATCATGTCCTGTTCAAATCATTTTTAATTAGTCAGAATAACGTCTCGGCAATTTCTAATCCAGCATGAACAACTCCAACTACACTAGAAGACAGATTATCAAAAGAAACGCCCCAAATTAGAAAACGCCCCAAACAGTTATCACAGCATGAAACACACATCCTTCAGTCAGAGTTGAGATCTTCACCTCAACTAATATTCTGGCCTACAAATCTGTTAAACCAGAGTAAGTCTACAATCACACTGCTTTTATTTATATAAACTGTAAAGGAGATAAAAGGGCCTAAATGCTACTGACCTTAAATATTCTCTTATTAGGTTTATAATTTTATTAATGATTTATTTAAAAAGTTATATTATGTATTACACTTTTAAGTATTTCAGATTATTTAAATATTTAATATCTTGGTTTTAAAAATGCATTAAAAATTTCTGTTTCTGGCTGAAGTGATTGATGGTGTATGCATTTAAAAAACTTCAGAACACTTTCTGGAACACTGACAACAATAAAAATATTGATTCCAAAGAAAATCAGCTCGAATAAATTTAGTGCCGAAAATGACATCATCATCATCATAATAATAATAATAACAGTGAAATGACCCGATGCCGTTTACTATAAAACGGAATAACCTTTATGAATTGGAAATACATATAAAGCGTATAAATGGAAATATTGGCTCGGGTTTGCAATCTTACTTCAGACTGCAGGGGTGAAGATTAGGACTCACGTCATATCACAGGTGCAGAAATTTTCTTGAAGACCTACAAAAACAAGAAAATAAAACATGAAGAACAAAAGCAAACCATTTTTCAAATAAAATAAAGCATTTACTTATTTTTAAGTACTAAATACAAACTTGTGCACTATATACGATGTTTGGATTACGGAATATTTAAGATACTAAAATTAAAATATTAAAAATAAATTTAAAAAATAAAAAACTTTTAAAAATTAAAATAAACTCTTCAGCTCTTGAAGAATCTCCTGATTAGGAATTACACTTGGACTCTTTTTTTTTACTGATATTTGATTCATTTTTATACATTTTAAATCCACTCCTCATCTATGAGAATTGGATAAAGGTTTGTTTTTGTAATTCTACACCATCACAGTAGGTGGGAAGAGGATGATTTCAGATTCAAAGAAGGGCTCAGTGCAAACAACTTGTTGAATGTTTACATTTCATTACTCAAAAAAAGTCATTCTGACAAACCCAGTGTGATCACGACGATGCTCTTTTCTGTCATTTGCTCGTGGTGTGCTTGTTGCCCTGAACTGGCAGCTGTCTCTAAAAGTTTGTCGTCACACTCTCATATGGATTGACGTGTCATGCCCGCTTAAGGTTATTATAACTTGCTTTCAAAAATAGCTGTAAGTGTGGGCCAACAACCGCTTATAAACCACTAAATGTGGGAATACTCCAGCCTGGTGCCTGAGTGCTGTGTACGAGGGAGTTATCGATAGGAGAAAGCTTTTTAGACATCCCAGGATTAAATATTCCTCTAACTGCTCCGCTCTGCCCCTGCCGGACGTGACATCACTCAGCGGGTCGAGACCCTTCCCTCGCTCCCAGAGAGAAGAAAGAGGAGACAGACAGAGAGGAGGAGAGAAGAAAGGAAAGACTTGGGGAAGTGTTGTATTGTGGGGTCACCTTGCACGGATAGGAGATCAATGTCTCTTTGGCTGGCTAAGAAAAAGATGCAAAAGAAAGAGAAGGATGGATAGAGATAGAGAAAGAGAGAGAGCGAGGGAGAGAGAGAGAGAGAGAGAGAGAGAGAGAGAGAGAGAGAGAGAGAGAGAGAGAGAGAGTGTATGACTGCAGAGAAGATTCGCTGCCAGTAAATCACCTTACCGTCTGCACTGAGATTCAGGTATAACACAGATTGGGCAGGAGGCCAAATCTTACAGTTATAAATGTAACACATGCGCACACACACACACACACACACACACACACACACACACACACACACACACACACACACATTTTGCCACTATATAAAACCAAACTAATGAAGACTTCAGTCAGTTTCCATGTAAAAAAAATAATAATGATTTCATTTTAACGTAGCCCTCGTTTTAAATCTCTTAACTGCACATTAGAATACGTCATTTTACACCTCTACAAATCCTTGTACTGTTCAATTACATGTTTTTTTAAAGTATTAACACAAAAAGATAATATGGATCATTCCATGCCAACTCACCTAGTTGATGTCATGGATTTTCTTAAAAATTTATATCAACACTTCTACGAAATGTGACCCATCAACTTCAAATCAGGTATTAAGTCACATTTTGGGCTTTAAGGGTTATGTATATTTCCATATGCCTGACTCAATAAGCTCCATTTTGGTTCCAAATTCATTCATGCAGCATGTCTGGTTGCTGGGATATGAACAAGTTTGTGCAGGGAATTTAACAGATTTCAAAATGGATAATTTTGAGAAAACCGGTTAGAAAGTTAAGAACCAATGAACTTAACCACTCTATAATAAAAATAACACCAAGAAATTATTCAAATACATTCAAAGAATCATACTAACATTAATTTTTATATTTAAGCAAATTTCTAGTATCAAAAACTGTGAAAAGTTTGATGTACAAAAAACAAACAAAAAAAAAACCCTTTTTACCAGATGCAGAAAATCTACACATTTTCCAAAAATTCATCTTAAACTCACCAAACAAGATTAGACTGGCTCAGGAATGGGTGTAATAATTACATTCCTATTGTTTACTCCAGATAACTGGCACTAATAAAAAGTAGAGTGGGTGTGGTCAGGATTTATAAAGGCGGTGCCGTCCACTCGAAATGTACATGGCAAAATTTACCTTCTTGCAAGCTAGCCGAGTCAATTTCTTTGGCTGATTTCTGTTTCTTTTCTTTTTTGGGCTGCAGCCATTTTCTTTCTCACAGCATAAAACTGGCCTGTGCAACTTAATACCTGATTCGATGTGATGGGTTACAAATGCAACGATGGAAAACCTTAAAGCTCTGTTCGAAATAATGTTTCAGATATAACATTTTAAATTATACCCAATAAAGCCTAAATGTATTTCTGCCTATTAAGCCACTACAAAAACAGGGTTTACTGTGAGTGAGGCTGTAACTTATCTTTAGAAATGTCCCCAGTGATGTTTTTTGTTTGTTTCTAAAGAGAGGTGTAAGCACCACATGCTAAAAAAGTGTTGTTGCTTTTTTTCACTCAAGCGGCAGATATTCAACTTTCAAATTTTTATATTTTGGTTGGCTTTTAATTTGTCATCAGACTTTCTGTACTAGCAGTTATAGTTTAGTTAGTTTTTAAGATACTGAAGCTACAATGGTGTGCAGAAAAATTGTACGCAAAATGGCCTTGGAACTCAAAAAAAAGAAAAAAAAAAGTATGAACCTCAGTAACTCAAAATGTACTGGATGCATGGACTTTATTTTTTTCCCTGTGAAAGAATACCCTTTTATTAGAAACATATCAGAATTTCAGATATTTTACTGGGTCTTTTCATCATTTATTTCTTTTTTATTCTTTTTTTATGCTTTTACCCTTCAATTTGTGGCAAAAATCTGTCCCCTCCCACTTCCAAATACTTTATGACAAGCCAGAACAAGCCCTGAATTACTACATATTTAAGTTTTTATAGTATCAATTTAAAATCAGGAAGATGCTGCACACAGCCTGAAGTGCAAAAATACCCCCAGTTAGTTGTTGCGAAAATTTCAAAAAAAGAATTCAATAATGAAGGGAACCAGATATACATCTCAATTTTTGACATGTTTCTAATAAAATGGTATTTTTTTCCCAGGAAAGAAAATGAAGTCCATGCATCTATGAGTTACAGAGGTCCACAATTAGTATAAAAAATGGCTTTTTAAAGTTCTGAGACAATTTTTAAACCTTTACAGTTGCCATATAATTGTATGCACACCATAGCTTTCAGTATATTAAGACCTTTTGTATAATATTATTAAAAAGCTTACTGAACTGTTAAAATTTGAAAATTTAATATTTGATGCTTGAGTAAAAGAAACATCTATTTTTTCATAAATTAGCATGTAATGCTTACACTTCAGTTTAAACTAAGTGAAAACCCAACAAGAAATCATCATTAGGGTCATTTCTAAAAAGTTTCAGCCTCATTCACAATGAACCCTGGCTTTGGTATGGATTAAGTCCCAAAAATAAAATTGCTAAATTTGGGCTTTATTGGTTAAGTTTCAAATTTTTATTTCCAGAAAATGATTTGCAGTACATCACTGATGTCTGGCATGGTTGCATTTCTTAGATATGGGTATTGATAAGACCTTTTTGATAAAAAATCCATGATATGAAATATGAAAAGTTCTGAAAACTGGGAGAGTTGGCATGGACTGACCCCTATATGAATAAATTCATTAGGAATAAATTCAGTATGCTACAAATTATTTTAACCAGTACTTTAGAAGATTCATGGTTTACTATATTCTCATGCTATATAACACACACACGCACACACTCACACACACACACACACACACACACACACACACATGAATTCTCTTGCACACTTCACTACTTCAAGCAGTCATAGTCCTGGCTGAAACACATATTCAGGACATAAACTTGACATCTTTAAAAATACTGCAGAATACTGCTTAAATTATTAGCTTTTCAAATAAATGCCCTATAACTCAGAGCATGAGGTGGGTCGAGGGGAGAAGCAGGCATGTCGATGAAAGATGGACACGCAGCAGCGGGGACATAAACTCTACTCCGTTAAATCACTTTAAATGAAATGTTTAGTGGCAGAGATGCAGATGAGCCTGGACTGCTGGCTACTGAGATTGTTTTCTAGCTTTCCAGTGTTTTCCTTTTTTTTTTTTCTGTCCTTTAATCCTCCTCTGTACACCGGCTTCACAGCATCAATAGAACTCACTAGAACGGAACATACATGGAAAAAAATTCAATTAAATCATTTAGTTTAATTGCACATGATTATGAGGAGGCAGAATGGTCTATAGTTGTGATACTTTGATCACTGGAAAAAACTAAGCTGTGAGAAAGTGATGAATAGAGCGTAATTAGATATAAATAAGTGTAAGACATAATATAACCTTAATAAATGAAAGCATAAAGTTTATCATAAGGTTATTAGCTTTCCACGTGGAACAGAATATATTCAGTACATATGGTACTTTACAGATAGCATTAATATTCTACCATACATTTTAACCCATGCCTTAGAGAGAGGGAGAGAATGGGGGGAGAGAGAGAAAGAGAGAGAGAGAGACAGAGAGAGTGTGTGTGTGAGAGAGAGACAGAGAGAGTGTGTGTGTGAGAGAGAGAGAGAGTGTGTGTTTGTGTGAGAGAGAGAGAGAGAGTGTGTGTTTGTGTGTGAGAGAGAGAGAGAGTGTGTGTGTTTGTGTGAGAGAGAGAGAGAGTGTGTGTGTGTGTGTATGAGAGAGAGAGAGTGTGTGTGTGTATGAGAGAGAGAGAGAGAGTGTGTGTGAGAGAGAGTGAGTGTGTGTGTGTGTGTGTGTTGGCCCTGCGATGATCTGGTGAGCTGTTCCAGGTGTACCTAGATAGATACGTA
>JBCNYH010000007.1:10807302-10817659 GCA_039654325.1 Tandanus tandanus | reverse complement strand
GAGCTTCCTTCGCAGGGTGGCAGGTCTCTCCCTTAGAGATAGGGTGAGAAGTTCTGTCATCCGGGAGGAGCTTGGAGAGGGATGTCTGGACCTCACTGCTTAGGCTGCTACCCCCCACGACCCGACCCCGGAACAAGTGGAAGAAGATAAAGATGAAGATGAAATCCTATTTAAAGTAATTTAGTTTGGCAGCACTTGCACTAAATATCCAAATATTCTATATTCTAAATATCCAAATATATATAATCTGAGATGTTTTAATCATTGACACTTTTGGATTATAAAATATAATATGTATTGTATGCAGTATAAGATAAAAAATAAAATGTATAACATAATATATAACTGAATATTTAGTAGCATGACATGAATAATAATTTTTTATTTTTATTATTAAGTACATTTTATTTTTAAAAAGCAAAAACAGATAAATGGTTGTTTTCTTTAGTGAAATTTAAGTTAGGGTTAGCGTTGGGTCAAGGCATAATGTTAATTATGCTGCATTAACAAATTTAATGAATTCAAGGTCCTCAGAAACATTGTAAGAGTGTGTGTGTGGGGGGGAGGGGGGGTGTTTGCCTGTGTGAGAATACAGACAGAGATGACAATAGGGTTTTAGAGGAATCTCAGAATGTCAGACAGATGAGACAATACTTCTCTTCTCTGCTAATTAACCCTGACAGTGTTGCTGCTTAATTTCCTATTTATATGTATCAAATCAAATAGGTCTGATCTACTATAGTCTGTCACTGAGGGTTCATCAATCACATCAGCAGCTAGAAATTGGCTGTCTGTCTTGTGCTTCAGTCCCAAAAAAAGAAGGGGGGGGGGGGGGGGGATCAGCTTGAGATCTTGTGGTGGCTCCATGACAGCCTCTGCTGACATTAAGTACAGAGACGATCCCATTCACCTAGAATTACCATTTTGTTAACTACATAATTAAGCAGGGGTTTTTTTCTACTCCTTTCTTCTGAGCTTATTCAGCTTGTTTAATTGGGTCATCTTTCAATAATGAGGCAACATGATGTTGCTCTCATAATATAATCCTACATAACACAACACAATTTTAGAAAAATCCAGACTGAACTCATACTGTTGAGCATCTGCCAGCGAAGGTTTGTGTTAAGGCATGAGGAAGAAGGTAACAGCCGGGTACTAGCAGCATCTGCCATTCTCAGCTCCATCACCATCTATGCCCTTCTCTAATTTCTCTCTCTTTCACACACTCACACACACACACACACACACACACACACACACACACACACACACACACACACACACAGGTGATTACATAAGGTCTCACTAACCTCCAATTGAAATTCTATAGTTTTGTGTCATAAATCAATACATAGTGACACCATGACAGGACTAAATGGTGGAAAATTCCACCACTATATAGGATGACACAAGTACAGATTATTGCACCTAACAAGCCCACACTCACAACCTCTCACACACACAAATGTCTGTACTATACATGATGTCACACAAGTGTCACTGTCATGGGTGACATGTGCTGCCATAGTGCTGTCAGTCTCTGTCTCTCTCTCGCTTTTCTGCTTCTCTCATTCTCTCTCAGTCTCTCACACACACTGCTGACTGACAGACAGACAACTCGCTGTACGTCGGGATGAGTGAGAGTGCCAGGCCAATCAGACAGGACAGCACTCATTGTGTCACCGGTGCTCTGTCTCTCACCTGGCCAAGTCTTGCTTTAACCTTCCTGCAGACATGGGTTAAACAAGCATGTTGGTCTCAGCTACCTGTCACATGCACACACAGTGCTGCTGCTCTCTATGCACACACACTCGGCAAGAGACTACCTAAAGGTCACAACCTTGCGTTAATCCGCGTGGATTAGAAAGGCATAATTCAGGACATTTTGTCTGACATGCATGCACTGTGTGAAGTCTCAGGCTTTTCCAGCAGCAGCACTGAATTTTCTAACATGTCTGTGTGAATGAATTCATACTTTTTCTGAGTGAGAAAAATGATCCGAACTCTAAAACCCGTTGATCAATGTGGGACTGATAAATGTAATGATGAAGCAGAGTGTTTTGCAAAAGTGTCTGGCGCTGAAAACGGAGATACTTTCATATGATTATATATTATTCCATTGGCCGGGCACTCTGAATATTTAACACTGCTATTGTAGTTTCAAATGCTACATTTTGTGCCTGAATTATGTTCCAGAGCTGAAAGTGAGCAGAGAGGGAGATTTTATTTCCTGTGATCAATCTGGGGTGAATTTGGGTGCTTTTATTGAATAAGTGTTAAGTCAAGTAGGGGCCAGTGGCAGCTCTTTAGACTGTGCTGATAGGTGTTGATGGGTGGAAGAGGGATGATGGAGTAGCGGTCTGCGAGAGACTTTATGGCTCCACTTCATTTAAAATTAAAACGGCTGCCACACTCAGCCCATCTGTGAATCAAAAGGGCAAAACCGGCCACTTCGTCCTGTCTCACAGGAAGATGAATGAGCAGCCTGCCAGTCCACCTCACTCTGCGTGCTTCTGTGTATGTATGTAGGTGTGTGCATGCGTGTGTGAGAAAGAGCTGTAGAGGAATGGAAATAGCTTGTCTGTCATTTAATTCTTGATATCATCAGCTATTGTTATTTAACATAGTAATTAAAAGTTATTTGTGAAAATTATTCTGTAGCTTTTGAGGTGTACTTTAGAACGCTGCAGCATTTGGTAAAAGTGACACTGAATTTGGTGAATTTATTGAATTTTAGCGATATATTCTGACACAAGGCTTAAAATTGTTATATCAAATAAAAGGAGTAAAATTCGCTTAATCATGGCAAATCATAGCATTTGACAAATCGAAATGAAATGTATTGGTATTTTTCATTTCCTTTACCGAACCGCTTAATCCAACTATGGTCACAGGATGGCTGGAGCCCATCTAAGCCAACTTCAGACGAAGGTGGTTTACACCCTGAACAGCTCGCCATACCATTGCAGAACCTGTACTGATATTTTAAATGAATGAATGACTGGAGGAGCAAGCACACACGCTCACTGACGTTGCGCGTGATACAAACTGGCAGATTTTTGTTGTTGTGTCAGATCCTTGTTGTTGTATAATGGGGCCTAACATAAGGTTACGTTACGTTACCTGAATGAAGTGTTTACGCTAATACTACTAATAACATTACTACTGTCATAGCATTAGTTACTATGTAATTAGTGGAGAAATTCTAATTTAAAAACTTACCTGTTCCGAGTCTTCAGACACATGCATGCTCTGTCTAACTTAAAATTCTAATGATCTAAATAGATTCCACCGTTAGACCTACTGGAAAGTTCCTGTCTACATAAATGTAATGACGATCGTAATATTACTTTACTTTAGTACAATTTCCGTAAGCTCTCAAATGTCTAGTGATAATAACATGAGGGATATATAACTCACGCCAAAGGCAATAAATTACTAGGACCGAGCACGCTCGTGGACTGCATACAGACAAAAACACACACAATTGCCTGCAGAACAAAAATTGGTGCATCACAGTACCTTCCGTGTAGCTCACGCAAAAGGTAATGAATATATAATTTCAGAAAATTTTTAACTTTCTATAGATTATATACCGAGATTTAGGATATAAATGGTTATAGTGATAAAAACGTTACACTCCTGACATAATATACGGGGTGTGTAGAAGCATGAAGCAGAAAAACACTGGTTTCCTGGTGATTTTCTGTAGCAGGCTACCATGCACTACTAAAAATACTGAGGTAGTTACATTGCAGAAAGTAATGAGTTAATTACACTCCGGGTGCTTGAGGCTAGCTGGAATTATTGGTACATTAAAATTACAGAAAGGTGGGTATACTCACTGTAAGGTCTTAATACAACTAACAACGTACATTATTGGCTCAAAATGAGTAAAAAATGCCTTCCATTCAATAATCACTGAAAATCATGCATTCAATTGTACTGTCACATAAAAGTATAACAGTTTTAGGTGACTAAATTCTGATTTACTCCTCAATGTCTTCATGAAATCCTATTGTTTTTTTCACATTACATGCCTAACAGTTTAACACAATTTAAGTCATAAAGACAGCATGTGAAATAGCCCATAATTTAATTTTTGTTGCCAGAAATTTTCAAAGAACATTTTTTCCATCCAATTGTTTAGCGTCTAATTATTTCCTTCCTGCCGTTCCTCGTTAAAGCTAACCGCTAATTCTCTATCCCAGCACAATCATGCTAAAAATCCTTTGAGCACTTCAATGATCAAAGCCTCCCACTTGTTTGAGCAGAGTGATACAAAGTCATTAGAAATGCATATAACAGGACAACTACTGCATATTAATGACACTCACAAGCCAATTAATCATTAAGGCATCAATATCTAATTTGCATAAAATTATTCTCTTTTAGGAGTCTATGTTAGAGGTGACAGGGTGAGCTCATCGATAATGCAAATCACCCATTAGGTAGACGGCAATCCAGACAGAGTCAACAAAGAAGAAAACGACAGATTGAAGTTTTCAGGTAAGACTTTGAAATCCACATCATCTGCTCACACACGATGCAAAATCCTACCAAGGCAAAGTGAAAGTCAAATAAAACATGCAGTGATGACAAAACGATATTTAAGAATGTTGTGCCGTGTGCTGACACCGGCCTACTTTTGCTGCATTTTCATTTTCCTATACAGACAAGCAACTTCACGTGTTATTGGCCATTCCCACTGTAAAAAGCTTGCAGTTTATTAACAAACATGACAACGGTTTCCCAAGTTCAAGACTTCTCATTGATTAGCCCTCTACCCTGCAATATCATCTTCCGTTCTGCTGTTAGCCAATCCACTCCCCACAGTAAGCCCTATCGATCTGTGTGACATATCAAACAGCAGACAAACTTCCTCTTGGAACTGTAATAGTATAGAGTGATAGCAATCTAAATTATAGTTTAAATAAAGGTATATGAATGAATACACATGTGAAAAAAACACTATATATAGCGAGATACAGTACTCGCTGACCACTTTACAAATAACACTATGCTAACACTGGGTAGAACCTACTTTGCTCTTAAAGCCTCATTTCTAGTTGGAAACATTCCTTTGAGATTCTGGCCGATGTTGACGTGCATCAGTGATGCACCTGCATGCCACCAATCTCCAATTGTAAAACATTTCACATGTGCTCTATTGGATGCTCACATTATCACGCTCAAAGTTGCCATAATAATATTCCTACAGGGCTAAAGGAATGAGTACAGTCAGGAACAACAGTCAGAAAGGTAGGGCATGACTTTCTTATCCTCTATTGAGTTTCTATTGGAATACAACTACTACAACCAGACTTCAGGTCCTTGGCTGCTTAGAACATTTCTAAAGGCCTGTAATTGAGTAGAAGAAAACTTTGTAATGTAATAAAAATGAAACTGATTCATAAGAGCCATTTTACAAGGAGAGGAATTTTGAAGATATATAATAAGGTCTTAATTCTCTACCATTACAGATGGTTCAGCTCTCCTGACAACCGCTCCCAATTTGTGGTGCAATTAAAATGCATAATTATGCTAATTAAGCTGTAATTAAGTGTTAATTCTTCTTCTCTCTCTTTGTGTGTAATGTTTGATGGGACGGCAGTTGGGAATTATAGCAAAATCCCATTTTTTCCTAAGGCACTACAACAAAAAGATTTTTATTTATATTGCAATGTTTCTGCTGTTTGTATCTGTATTGTTTATTTCATGTCTGCATAATAATCATTTAAATAATTAATCATTTAATTGGCTTCGGATATTTCTATGATTTGAAGTCGAGCTCTTATTCAAAGGACACCCATATTGAACATTTTATCAGGAACACCAGTAAATCTACTCATCTCATAGGATTTTCACACATGACAGTCTCTAGAGTTTCCTCCAAATAGTATAATAAATAAAGAGTAACCTCCATTTAGTGGCAGTGCTGCCTACAGAAACACCTTGTTGATGAGACACGACAATGCAGAACATCCAGACAGGTTCCAGGTGATAAAAAAAACTCTAGTAACTCAGATAACCACACTGGGCTACAACAGAAGCCCATGTTTGGTTTCACTTATGTCAGTCAAGAATATGATGAATCTAGATTTCTCCTAAGGCATACAGATGGTTGGGTCAAAATTGGGCATCAACAGCATGAATCAATGGCCCAAACCTGCCTTGTATCCTGTCTTGTGTCCAGGCTGGTGGAGGTGGTATAACAGTGTGGGGACTGATTCCATGGCACACTTTGGGCCCACTAATACCAAACAATCATCACTTGACTGCAACAGCCTACTTTACTATTATTTTTGATCATGTGCATCCCTTTATGGCCACAATTTACTATTACATAAATAAATCTTGTGATGGCTACTTCCAGCATGATAACACACTGTCACAAAGCAAAAGTCCTCTCAAAAAATGCCTTTTTGATGAGAGATATCATAGGATTAAAATCAAATAAGTAACTCAAATAACTACTCTTTACAAATGTGGTGAGCAGAAAAGCCTCTCAGCCCACCCATTCTTGGGGCAGATGGGTTACAACAGCAAAAGACCACATTGTGCTCCAGTTCTGTCAGCCCAGAAAAGGAACTTAAGGCTACAGTGGGTACAAGCTCACCAAAACTGGATAGGTCAGTTCAGATCAGTTCAATTAAAAGTTAAAAATGCTGCCAGACACGCAAATGGAAGGGTCAGAATTTCAGCATGAAGCCAGGGTGGCACGGTGACATAGTGGTTAGCACATCCGTCTCACAGCATGAAGGTCCTGGGTTTGAGTGCCGGGCTTGGCCGTTTCTATGTGAAGCTTTCTTCGATCACTCGGGATTCCTTCTACAGTCCAAAGACATGCACATTAGGCTAATTGGCTGTTCCAAATTCCCCCTAGGTCTGAGTATGAATGGCTGTGTTTGTGTGTTGCCCTACGATGGTCTAGAGAGCTGTGAAGGGTGTACCCCGCCTTCACCCAGTGTCGGCTGTGATAGGCTACAGCCTCCTGTGACCCTAATAGGATTAAGTGGTTCGGTAAATGAGTGATTGAGTGAGTGAGTGAGTGAGTGAGTGAGTGAGTGAGTGAGTGCGCATGAAGCCATATATGGTATCGGGAATGTTTTCTTGGCACATACTGGTGCCCTTATTGCCAATCAAACATTGTTTGAATACTGCAGTCTGAGTACTGCTGCTGACCATACGCATATCTTTATGGCCATAATTTAACCATCTTATAATGGCTACTCCCAGCATGAGCCATTCTGCAAGGCATAAATCATATCAAACTGGTTCCATGAAAACAGTGGGTTCAGTGTACTTCAACTGCCTCCCAAGTCACAGATCTGAATCCAGTAGAGCACCTTTGGGATGTGGTAGGTAGAGGAGATTTGTAGCATGAATGTGCAGCTTACAAATGTGCAGCATATGACGCAATCTTGTCAACATTGAGCAGAATCTCAAAGGAATGTCTCCAGCACCTTGTGGAATAGATGCCATGAAGAAATAAGGCTGTTTTCAGAGCAAAGGGAGCTGGTACGCAGTGAAATTTAAATTTTAAAAAGTGAAATATATTTATATAATGTATTTTCCATCTTTATTTAATTGGTTTTATATTTATGCATCAATTAATACTTTGAACATTAGCAGCATACAAATGTGTGCCTTCAACTGACTGTAACAGAGGTACTTGGTTAAGCAACATGAGTTTATTTGCATGACAATTACGCACCAAATGAAGCAATTTGGTGGTAGGGAACACTAATGAACGGTGTACATGTTTAATTAAAGGCAATTCATGTACAACTTTAATTAGAAACCACAAAAATTACATCTCAGATGAGCAGTGAATTGAATACCCAGACCACGTGTAAATGTCTCTGCATGTGCTGATATGACGGCTGATCAGAGACAAGGATTCTCAGCACCCTAGGAGTTCAATAAGACAGGAATGAAGAAGACATCTGTGCCCGATCATGGAATGCTTTTTACATGCACAACCAATCAGCTCTGCCCTCATTATTGGCCCTTTAACAGCCATAAAGACTATATCAGCTTCCAACAATGAACCCCCCATCAGTTTGCTCTAACAGAGTTGCCTCCATGTTCCTTTTACTTTCCAGCCATGCCATGCTACCCACCACTCACTGTGTTATTTAAAATTTTAACAATAAAATTATATGTTGCCTCTGATAATGTCTCAGTTTAGATGAATGATTGTGTCCCACCAGAAGAAAGCATAAATATACACCCACAGAAAGCTAATTCTTATGGATTTTTAAATGGATTTTTAAATGAACAGAATTTCTCTCGTAGTCAGAATCTGATCCAAAAATGACAACAGTGGCATTACCCTAAATTATGCGGCAGGCCTTTACTGCTAAACCCAGCAATATAAAAATAATTAAGTGCAGTGCTAAGTAAAAGTGGAATCCCTGCCAAAATTTAATTAGAGATTCATCTGGTCGTATATTTCAAACTTAGTGCATGCCAACAGGGGGGCCATGCATCAGGACAAGAGAAGAGAAGCTTCCAGACTCCTTCTCATACACCCAAGTAAGCCTGTGAATTAGAGCCTGCAGGTCAAGTGCTGGAATTAAGGGATCATAATTAAATCTGGTGAGGTTTAGCACCTGGTTTTGCTCATTGATAATGGATTTCCCACATGGGAAAGCCCTCAGTGCTTTCATTTATGGGCCCTAGTAGAATAAGTACCAACTCAACATGGGATGTTACCCTAGACCTACTAACCGTATTAGCACAGAATTTAAAAACAGAGCTAGAGGAGCTAATGAGCCTGACTTGCAAAATCCAAAATGTCAGTAAAATAAACTCTACAAAACAGGAAATAATTATTTACTGGATCTGTTGATGGTTAAAATGTTATTCTAAATGTCTTACTCTTGGGTGCAGTTCATGCTTAGACACATTCCTGTAACAACATACAGTACTGTGCATTACTGAATCAGTAGAAAAACATTAATTAATTCATCTCCCAAACTGCTTAATCCTATGAGGGTCACGAGGAGGTTGGAGCCTATCACAGTCATTTCTGGGCAAAGACGGGGTACACCTACAGGAAGAAAATTCAAACTTAGAAACGCCCTCGCTGAGCCCAAAACTCGAATCCAGGACCTCCTTACTGTGAGACAGACACGACAAACACTACGCCATCATGCCACCCCAGTTAAAAAAACAACATTTTATGTCTCCAAAAATTCAGTTAGAGCAGAAAATTAAACCGAACCAAAAAATCAGGTTTCAATAAAGAAAGCACACAAGAACACACTTTTCAGGCAAAAATATAATGTAGGCTGCTGGGTTTTGCCGCAAAACTGTGACAGTCAAAGCCGTTTCAACTTCAATTTTAGTTTTAGATTTCATTTCTTTAATTAAAATAATTTCTATTTTTTACTTTACATTTTATCTAAATGTTACTTTATGTGCAATATTTGTTTCTTATGTGCAATATTGAGGGAGCTCTGAGTCCAAGATTTTCTTTGCCGGTAGTGATGTTCCATTGTTACCTGTATATGACAATAAAACTTGAAACTTGAAACTCAAAATCATTAGAAGAACTGTGGCTGGTCCTGCAAGATGTATATTCTAGCTGAGAATACAAGATATTTATTTATATAGAATTTTATAAGCAAAGCAAAGGTGTTCACACGAAATACTGCCATTGTTTCATTTATTACTGTTTTCTGCTGGTTATGGTATTTCTGTTTTCATGTAGAATCATTTAATTTCATTATTCCTTGAAGGCAACTTTGCTCTACAGCATTTCCTTAAACTTTACTGTATTTTTGTAAATGCTGAGTTAAGCCACAGGAACAGTAAAGCCAGAACCATCAGCCCATTGAGCAGCAGAGTGTTTTGAACCTCAATGCCCTACTTCAGATATGTGCTACGCCGTGACCAGAGTTACTTAGTATGAATGGGACATACTGGACTAGACTCATCTAATCATTACAAAACTTTTTGTCAGCCAAATAATAACCATATTAACAAATAACAAAGAAAAACAAAATAGAGATAACAATACCACAAGTATCCACCTGTCCTCTAGAAGAAAGTGCTTTGTGTTATTGTTCTTGTTTTAAAAAGCAGAGGATTGTCATCAATGGCCATGCAATTACTGCAAGTGTCTCTACAGTCCTAGAGTTTGAGTGTACTAAAGCTGATGCCATGAGGAGTCACACTTCTCCCAGAGAGAGAAAGTGAGAGAGAAATGACAGACAGTCAGAGAGGTCAGTCCATCTCCTGGGGCAGCTGGACATACAGTAATAATGAGCCCTGGAGAGAGAGAGAGAGAGAGAGAGAGAGAGAGAGAGAGAGAGAGAGAGAGAGAGAGAGAGAGAGAGAGAGAGAG
>JBCNYH010000007.1:10764185-10774696 GCA_039654325.1 Tandanus tandanus | reverse complement strand
CACACACACACACACACACACACACACACACACACACACACACACACACACACACACACACACACACACACAAACGTCAGCCAAAAACAACTATCCATAGAAGTTTATATACAGGTGTAAAAAGAAAGAAAGAAAGTAATCTAAGAAAGTAAAACATTGTACTTTACTAAATACTGCTAATTAAAGCCAGACTTGGAATGTCTGTTTCATATTTAAAATATGACAGCAAGTTTAAGTACACGAGAATACAGCTTACCACACAGAGCAGCGACATGAAGAGGAGTGTATCCTCGGTCATCCCGGGAAAACGGCGTGACTATAGATGGGTCATTTAATCTCCTTGGTAATAAAAAAAAAGAAAGAAAAACAAAAACACATTTGATGATTACTACTATTAGTAAAAATTTGAACAAAACAGAACAGGAGTATTTTCGTTGGAGTGGGATGGGGTAGGAGTGAAAATCTACTCCTGTATCTCTCTTTAATATAAATTTTTCCAAACTATTTCCTATCAAACAGTCAGAATGGTTTGTCATCAATTATAATTTGGCTGCTTCGGCCCACTGGTCACTGCAGTTCAGTTTTCCACTGCATCCCAGTTCATGTTAATGGTTTATGTTAATAATTGCGTGTGTGAGTGAGTGAGTGAACGAGAGAGAGAACAAGAAGCAAAGAGTTAGATTCTAACCCTGACAAATGCAGGTCACATGCGTCACAGGAGCACAGTGGGTGACACATCTGTCTCTGGTCTTCCTCACCCTCGCCTTCACTGAGTAAGCGCTGCACTTCTTCCTTCTTCCCATTTGCTATATGCTAAAAACACAAACACAGTGAAGACGTTCTACTGAAGATGTTCTGACATTAAATTAAAAGTACCATGTAATAAAAGTACTGTACGATACACATTTTATAATCTTGAGGAGGAACATGTTTCTCTTTCATTATAGATAATAACAAATGTCTTCATTTCATAGGTATTTTTGGAAGAGGAAAAAAGGATGCAGTGTTTCTCACCTCAAACAAACAGTCGATAGGTGTGGAAGAACTCTGAGAAAGAAGATTCATCTTTTGCCTGAAGAATAGTTTGTCATTCAGCTCTCCTGAGCCCTACACACCAGAGCACATATTTCAATTTACATATTACATAGTTTATGAAAAGGACAAGGTAATTCTGTGAAACAGCCATAAATGGAACTTGCTATGGAAGTCTCTTGGACTCTCATAATAAAATCAAGCACTCTGACAAACACTTGATTGATCTGAATAAAACATTGTCTATTTGCAATAGAATGCAGTGTGGATTTTTCCCCCAGGCAAATCCATAGCAACAAACAAAAAACAAGTCAACAACCTGGAACATGTGTGACCTATCACCACAAAAGGAGTCCTAATGAATCAGACTGACTTTTTGAGCCATGAGAATTTTTCTTGAAAATATATATAAACTTGAGATAAATTTTTGGTCATATCTTTGCCACTATATATGTGAATTAATAAAAAAGTCAGTTTATTGCATTAAAAGAAAATGAAAGCTTTTCAAACTCTGCTGTTACACTGAAAATATGTATTTTTTTCATCATCAGGTGGTTTTTGCTAACATTTTCGAAGGTGCAATCTGCTAAAATCTGTTCGATAGGTTGCAATAGCCTGTTTGAAATGCCACCATTTGTAGTATGTTTCACTCTCGTGAGTGCACAGAATCGTGAGAATAGGACGTAGACACGTCACTTCCAGTAGGGAAAGATAATGGTAAAAATAACAGTATACAGATATTAAACTAATAAATCAGATATAAACTAATGAACTCATTTTGAGATGATAGGTCAAACTTGGACTGTAAGATTTGTTAAAACATTTCATTAATGAAAGTGATTTAATGTCAAACATAAAAGCCTACAATTTTTTCCCCTCCTTTCTCTCACCGTCGGCCCTTGAGTGAGGTTGCCTTTGCTGATGTACTCCACAGCTGCCTCAAACGACGTTAAGCAGTAACTCAGGTCATCCTTGGTGGAGTTGCAGAAATGGAAGTTTTTAATGTAACTGAGATTCGCCATCCTTGAGAAAGTGGACACATTTATCATCACTGGAATCAAAAGGGCGGTAAGCTAACAAAAAACTTAAACAGCAATTTGGAGTAAACCTGATTATTAAGTCAAAAAGTCAATAAGCGGACTGGTTTTATACCAATTTGAGTATGATTCCATACACTGAGTTTGCTTGATTACTGCTTTACTTACCAATTAGGAATGTCAGTTTTCACCAGAAGATACAGAATAACTGAAAGGAGATCATCTGCACATACTGCCTCCAAGTTCACTGAATAAACAAAAGAAAGAGGAAATGCATCTTATCTTTCACAGTCCTTTAAGTATAGTCAGGAGGTTACATGTGCTCACCATTTCTTTACACCCCTTTTGTGTCTAATCTAAAATCTTTTTCATTGGCATTTTAATTAACAGTTGCCAAGACCAGAGTGCTCTGCTTTTAACAAACAGTGAAGTGTTGTTGTGCTGCCAGCAGTCTGTATTTCAATAATAACAGTTTTCAGGAAAACTGAGTCAAGTATTTTGTGTGTCTAGTTACTACAGTAAAGTTCAAAAGAATGGTTGGAGAGAGGGACAAAGGCAACACTGTCTGTGAAGACACAAACAGCAGCAACATGGCCCTATTAAATTACACTGTCAATGCTGTACTCCATACACAGTGTATGGATACTATATAAAACAAATTGGTATACGCTTTTCGCGAGCATAAACAGATTGCACAGATTCCAAACTGAAAGTGAATATGTAAATATTAGAAAAATATGCACAGGTTACACAAAAAGACACCTTTGCGGCTGGGTGACTGCATAATAGTGAAGGCAACCTTCCTGAGACAGAGCAGCTTTTGCTGCGGAGAACTGCAACGGTTAAGCTGACTTAATTCCCTCTTCGCACGAGAAATATTTATACTGCAGAAAAGAAAGAGACAGCACAAGAGAGTAAGAGGTGTGAGGCAGAGCGAGAGCTGAATAACGAAAAGTTCAAAGTTGAATTCAGTTCACCTGAATTCTGACTTCACTCCAAGATCTTTCTGCTGCAGCTCCTGCAGTCCTCTCGTTGTTTTATTGAATGCAGCATCCTATTAAAATACAAGATAAGGGAAACATAATAAGGTGTGCAATAATAGGACAACAGGATGGTGTCATTCTTACTATGCATTTAATTATAATTTAATATTCTTCCATAACAGAACATCCTGAACTGTGCTATTTCTTTTACATCAGAGTAATTTCCCAAAAATGACATACACTACCCGGCTAAAAAGATTCAAGCACTCTAATATTTTGTTGGGCCGCCCTCAACCTTGATTACAATGGGTAATTGTCCATGGTATTGTTTCGACAAACTTAAGCAACATCACAACACTGGGTTCATTTTTTACTGACATCTTGAATTGATGATGAAGGGAAAATTGAACCACTCCATAAAGTCTTCTCCAGCACATGCCAAAGACTTTCAATAGGGTTAATGTGGTTGTATGTGTGTGTGTTCCATCAGGGAAGAAAAAGTCCACTGATGTGATAACCTGGTCATTCAGTAAATTCTGGTCATCACCTGGCTTCATTTTATTGCCACATACTGTTGCTGAGCCTCGACCTGACCAACTGTAGCAACAATGCCATGGTGATTACACGCTGTAATTAAGGATAAAGTTGGTCCAAAATAATATTGAGTGCATGGCCCTTTTTTGGTACAGTAGTGTATTTATTTTTTATTTGTTTATAGTTATGTTTAGTGTTGTGGAACATCTGTGAGAAAAGTAAATTCCTGTTACCACTTAGTCTTTAGCAACTATAAACACTTAGTCCCTCATGTGTGTCTTTTTCATAAACTATAAAGCTTCTCCTGTGGTTTTTTTTAAATTCTTTGTTAAATAACAATATATTTTTAAATCCATTCATTTTTATATTTAGGCAATTACAGTACTGCAATTTTAGAAAATTAATGAATGACTTTTGAGCTATTCAAATTTAAATTTAGCAGCACTGTAGTAAGGGGGGCATGTTAGGCTAACTGGCTGCATTGTGAGTTTGAATGGTTGTTTGTGTGTGTGTGTGTGTGTGTGTGTGTGTTGGCCTTGCGAGGGCCTGGCAAACTGTTTAGGGTGAACCTTGTCTTCCCCTAGTGTCAGCTCGAGCCTCCCTGCAACCCTAGTAGGAGTAAGCAGTTTGGCAAATCAGTGAGCGAGCTCTGTTGTATGAATGAGTATAATGTGCCTACAGTAAATCTAGCAGAAAAATAAAATGTAAACATTGTGAATAAAAACAGTCAAAAACAACACCATGACCCAAACATTCAAGTAGACACATTATGTGCACACACATCTATACAAAATAATACGGTACCTGAGATGCTTCCAGAGTTCCTACATAACTAAAGACGAGATCATGGATACCATTATGTATGTACATCTGCCGAAAAAAAATAAGAGCAGCATGAATAAAACAGATAAATATATCTACAAGATATCTAATTAATCCCTTACTCCATGTATGTTGATACAAGGAAAGTTGCTCATGTGACACTCATACTGTAACCATAAATGTTTTTAACTGTACTGTATAATTTGCTAGCTAGACTGATTTAGCTCATCATCAAATAAGAGAATAGCTCTCCGGAATTTGTAAAAGATCTTGCTAATGGAGGGTAAAAAAAAAACAGAGATCACACAGGGACCAACTGTGAAAACATACAAGGAGTGCTGTAAAAGCTAGGCCCACAAAAACTATATCTACTGTACATATACCCATGATCATGACCTAGAGGTCCAACTTCATGAACAAGCTGCTGGAAATTTTTGAAAAGCCCCAAAATGCAAATGTTCTTGTGGTGGCACCAATACTAAAATGGACCATGGCTGTGATGGTATACAGACACATGAGGGGTCCCCAACCCCGTTCCTGGAGAGCTACCTTCCTGCAGGTTTTATCTCCAAACAAAACCTAACACACTTTTAACCTAATTGACATAATCCGATAGTCAGGTGTGATTGATTAGGGTTGGAGCCAAAGTCTTCAGGAAAGGAGCTCTCCAGGAGCAGGGTTGGAGACCCCTGAGATACATTACCCAAGTCAAAATGAAGCCATAATAAATTTATCATATGTAAATGTTGTATCTTTTTTTTTTTTGTATATTTTAAACTAACAAACAAACAAATAAGAACTATTTTATAATAAATCTAGCTATCTGTCTGTCCATGAGATTGCATCTACCCACTGCCGAGCAACAGTCGCAACAGAGAGGTGTTAATACCAACACTTAAGGGCTTTGGTGATGCAGATGAAAGCTTTTCCAAACATCATAACAGCAGATGTCATACAGCAAGCTAGAAATCTGCTGGGTGAGTACACAAAGAATTGTGATGACTTTATGGCGTCTGAGCTGCAGAACCTAAGAGTTCTTGAACAACAAGTCAACACTGCTGAAAGTTCCGCTCTAAGTGCAGATTTATTTGTGTTGCATGTCAAACGGGCAGCCCTGGCTACACTGCTGGACAAAACAGCCCAAATCTCCCAGCTAGAACCATTCATAAATTACAACTGGTCATTAGTTGATGGTAAGTTTGTACCAGCACCTTCCACACAACCACAATGGCCAGATCAGATGTCAAAGCACATTTTATGTGGCTGTCTGAAAGGTTGCAACAGAAACTGTTTATTCAGCAGGAAAGGCATCCCTTGAAAGTGAAAGTTAATGCACCTGATCCTCTTTTGGATGTGATATATTAACATTATGGGCGACACGGTGGTGTAGTGGTTAGCATGTCTGCCTCACAGTAGGAAGGTCCTGGGCTCGGTGAGTGTTTCAGTGTGGAGCTTGCATGTTCTCCCCGTGCTTAGTGAGTTTCCTCCAGGTACTCTGATTTCCTACCACAGTCCAAAGACATGCACATTGCTCTAATCGGCTGTTCCAAACTGCCTCCAAACTGTAAGTGCAAGTGTGAATGGTTTTGTATGTGTTGGCCCAGCGATGGACCGGTGAGCTGTTCTCTGTACTCTGTACCAAGGAGAAAACCACAAAGAACTACACAGGGACACAAACAGCGATTTTTAGTGGCTTCCCAAACAAATTGAGTGGCTTGTTCATAGCATTGTCCCTGGAGAATATGTTGTAAGCCCTATGTAGATATGATTAGAAAGGGCCTACCTTTTATAGCACGCAGTGTCTTTTACAAAAAAGAAAAAAAAAAAAAAACGTTTTGGCCCCCTGGGTAGATGAGTGTGACAGCAGATTTATGCAGACATACCTCCACAGCTTGTTTGAGAAGGGTCATCTGAAGCTCCTGCTTGGTCAGCACCTTCTAAAATCCACAACACCCACTTCATCAACTCACAGCACATGACAGCAGCACAGACACAGCTGAACTCTAAATCACAAGTCAATCTGTACATACCAGACGAGAATCCCTCAACAAGCACTGAAGACATTTTGTATACAGAGCGTGTACAGCATCCTGGAGAGGAAAATAACAGGCAGTTATTCTTCCCTTGAATACACTACACAATGCAATACCTGCATGAAGGAGTAATAAGGAGAAATAGAGTCTGTCTCACTATGTGATGGCGCAGACCCTTTCTTTCCTGCTCTTTGAACGAGTGGCAGAATGCCCCAATGAATTTATCCAGTTTTTCAGCATGGCGGCCCAGGAAGTCGTTTACCTCCTCAACATTCTTCAGGCGATAGTGTGCAGGGACAGGAAGCAGCTCGACTGAAAGAAAAAAAAAGTTTCTAAAGTATCAGACTTGCATAAGTCTTAGTGGCGTATACACAGGAAGCGGTTCACAGTGATGTGGCATCCACCAACCATGAAAAGTCAATGAAGCAAATGGCTTCCTGTGTATATGCACCTTGAGACACCATGGAGCTCAGAGGGGTCATTCGGTCTTCTCTGCAGGTTTTTACAGAATTGCATAATAAAGTAGCCTGTCCCAACAAATATGAATAAACAGGCAAAAAATCCTCCATGTCATTCTGAAGAATACATTTGGGAACTGAAACTCAATTCCAAATTAGAACCGAATCTAATATACCGAGCACCCGGTAGCCATAAAAAAGAAATTATAATTTAGGTTCTGCTTATAGGCTTGTATTATTGCAACCAAAGGCTAAATATGTGCAAGAACGTGCACAGCTATCTGCCAGGACTGCTGTACATCATCGACACAACAGTATTTGTTCAGATACAAGCTATGCTTTATTAATGCCACAACAGTGTGAAAGGTAAACCACTACTACTATTTACTTAGTAAAAGTTCAGTTAGCGCTTACAAGAATAATATTATTTTAGTAAAATAAACACTAACTTTTTTTATTATTTTGGAATAAAAAATGTAATATAGAATATGTTACGATAAGTGGCAGACCCTTATCTGGAACTGTTCCGTGTTCCCACTTCAGAAAAACCAGAACCAGCATTTAAATGATCTGGAACCTTGAAATGATGGAACATGTCATAAGACATGACAGAGATGATTATGGTTGTGTGGGTTGGCCATGCAATGGACTGGTGAGAGTTGGCTGGGATAGGCATCCCTGCATCTCTAATAGGATTAAGCGGTTCAGCTAATGAGTGAAAGTGAGTGAGTGTTTTTTAAAGACAGGTTCAGACAGTTGTCAATCAGAGACTCTATATTTTATTTTTATCGCATGTATTATAAAACTCCCACAATTCACTGCATCAGTAAACATGGGCTTCTTCTTTGAAACTTTCAGCAGTTCCCTGAACTGGCACCAGCATAAACACTAGTCAGTAAGGGTCAGTGTATAGAGGTGGATCGCTGTACCTGTGCTCGGCTCAGAGTCAACAGGCCGAGTGACACACAGGATACTGTAAGCCTGCTCCTTCTCATTGTAGAATGTCTCCTCGAACAATATGGGGATTGAAGCAGGATTCGCAAACCCAGTCACCAAATGCACATGGTTATTTTCTATTGACACCTCCTGAAAGACACAGCAGAGAACAGAGCTTAAAATCGCTGCACCATGCTAACCCTCCCAGTGATTGATCAAAGGCAGGGGTATCTGTAGGCACCTTCCCATCAGTTGTCTGGAAACCTTGTTCTGCAGGCAAGAGAACATAGCTGTCAAACTGTGCTGCTGTGTATGAGCTTGACGATAAACTTCCACGGCATGGAACCAAGACCTAAGACACAAAAGACAGAAGAGCTGTTGAACTACAGTACATTCAGGAAGCAGACCTAGATCTCTATTTTTTCACAATTTTATGTTACAATAGAATGCTTTAAATGGTTTTCAATACTTTTTCCTCTCATTAATACAGAATTTAAAAAAAACATAAAAGAGCTCAGTTGAATTTTGCAGTAACTTCCCAACACTCCAACAATGCCACTGCTCAAAGGTTTAGCACGCATTTCAATAAAAGGTTAGAAGTTGAGTAAGGCTAAGAGGTGTGCTAAAATTGGGCCGGTGGTATAGTGTTTAGGGTGCTGGGCTCATGATCATGAGGTTGTGTTTTGAAATCACTGTCAGACCCCCACTGTGCTAAAGCCCCCAGGCAAAGTCTTAACCACTAGTGTGCCTCTGTACACCCACCAATATAAATTGGTACCAGTATGATACTGGGAATATACTTGCATACCTGACACATTGGCACATGCTCCATTGGACATGACATCCATTAAAAAAAAAAAAAAAAAAAGTTAAAAATAATTGTTTATATAATTTGTATCATATTTCTATAGACTGCAGAGCTTAACTTACAGAGGCGGACTTAAGAAAAATTGATGTTATAAAGAAAATTGCTTACAATGCCATGTACATCCGCCACTCGGCTGCAGAGGTCTGGTCTTTGCTTCTCCAGCGCCAGGTAAAATGGATTCTTCAGAATATTCTCATCATACACAGCCATAGGGACCCAGCACTCTGACTCCTACAGTGGACAACAAGGGGGAAAAGGGAAAGGATAGTAAGACAGAAGATGATGAACAGAGACAAGGAGGAACGAGGAAAGTAACAACGTAGGCAGAAAGAAAAAATTAAAAGCTAAGCAGACGGAGGTTGCAAGGTGAAATATAGTGGAGAGGGCATTCTGCATCATCATATTTATCCTATTTGCTCAGATTAATACAGTATAGTTTGCTTATTAGGGTCAGAGCAGTGGTAGGAGGTGTAGCTACATGATGTAGCTACATAGTGTAGTAACACCCAACAGGCTTAGCTTGATGGTATGCTCAGTCCCTGACCTAGTGAACTAGCATGTGGAGGTGTGTCAGGAGAAAGTACACAGCATTTCTGTGTGTCATTCTGTTTAGGGGCTTCAGCTAAAACATGAATGTAAATGTAGTGCTCTGTTTCCTTAGCCATAGTTAACAAGCTAATGGTTGCAAATATAAAGCAAGTAAACAAGTCCTGAGCAATTGCCTAGCAATTACATGCTAAATCATCCAGAGATCTTTAAATCTATTGATTCTTGGTCTCTCTGCTGCCAGATGCTCCACAGCTGAGCCCTGTGGAAAATTAAGTTAGGTAAAACGGTCAGAAATGAAGGGCAACTTGCCTCAAGATAAAAATTACGCAATATGCCATTTATATTGGAGACCCATAGGGATAAAACATGACTTGCATGGTTGTCCCATGTCCGTGCCACCACAGGAAACCTAATATGGCTGAAGAGTCACCATTAAAAAAAACAGATTTATTATTGATAACAAAATTAAAACCCTAAAAATAGAGGCTCGTACACCGCCACTTAGACTCACACAGAACAAAAAAAACCAAACAAACAAAAAAAAAAAACACAATCTAACTCGGGTGGGTAAAAAACTTTCGCAGAGCAAAACAACATCAAATATGAACAGGACCACAGAACATGAACTTGCTAAACGGATTAAACGGAAAGAGCAAATTTTCTCAATCGACGTGAAGCGGGCAAGTACAGACTTCAACTGAGCTGAACTATCACACAAGCGATTCAAGTCAATCAGAGCCTAAAGATACATTTGATTGACAGATGCCACAAAACACTGAAATCCCCGAAACCTTTTCCTATACACTTCATTTAAAATAAGTGATTTCACATGCCATTCATCAGCAAAACGATTTGCTTGTCGCTTGTTGCTTCCTGTGTAAATCCGGCTTTAGAACTAACTTTGGGTATGCCTCAGTACCAAAATAACTAAACTGCAATAGACAGCTGGGGGTAGAAATAGTGCAGACAAACAATTGATCGAATATAATCATCAGGAATATGTGACAAGAATCATACATTCAGAAAGCAATTGGTAATTATTATATAATGGTAATTATTGAAAATAAATAAGAACCTATATATCTGTACAAGGGGCAGTGGTGGCCCGGTGGTAGGGTGCTGGATTACTGATCCCAAGTTTGGGGGTTCAAGCCCCACTATCAACGGGTTCTCACTGCTGTCCCCCCAGTGCAGCTAACTGGGTTATCGAATGCCGGCCATGTCTCTCACTGTCTGTGGTGAGAGGCATGTAAAAGAAC
>JBCNYH010000007.1:10747705-10763634 GCA_039654325.1 Tandanus tandanus | reverse complement strand
TGCCCTGCGATGGCCTGGCGAGCTGTCCAGGGTGTACTCTGCCCTCGCCCAGAGTCGGCTGAGATGGGCGCCAGCCCTCCCGCAATCCTAATTAGGATTAAGCGGTTCAGAAAATGAATGAATGAATATCTGTACAATAAAAAATAAATTAGATGGCTCTGGTAAATCGTTTCAAATTATATTTATGCATCTTATATTTCCAAGTTTTTTTTAAGATTATTTTTGTGAATCTTGTTGATCCCGTACAGCTTCAGTTATGTTGAAATTTTTTGAAATTTCAGATGTCTGATGCCTGGTTCCTGTTTTATGACCATTTCTGCTGAGAGTGATGTGAAATAACATTCTGAAAGCTCAAAATAGTGAAAACAGTGTTTTCGTTTTCGCACATGGCGCGTTATCCATGCCCGGTGCTTTGATTGATTCCACTTGTCATGTTTCAAGTGCTGTGATGGTAGGGAATGGATTATGATCAGCAGAGGAGAGGAAACATCTTACTGACATATCAAACCAGACCGTTACAACACTGGAACCAGAAAAGCTGCAACAAGAAACCCCGCCTTTAAACAAGCCCAGACCTCAATGAACTCACTTAAAAAATTTTCAGTTAATTGAGGGGCTGTGTAATAAACAAGAAGAAATGTGAAGAGGAAAACATTTTGTTTTTCTAATTTTTATTAAAATTTAATTCTTTCCTGTAACTACAACCACAAAACAACAAAAAAGACAAATCCTTCCCCTATACTCAGTTGTGCACCCCAGAAGTCTGAATACTCACTTGTTTATGAAGATTAAGCAGAGTGTGTGACACCGAGAATAATCGCATCTTCAGACCTTTAATGTGACGAATCAAGAAAGACAAAGCCATCAGTGAGCTTTTAAGAGTCCAGTTCAAGCATGTAGCATGCGAACTATGAAACAAACATTGTCTGAGGCAAATCACACACGATCCCTAAAGGCAGATCAAGACCCAAGCCTTAGTGCAAAACAAGTGGCAGTCCTTCAATCCAGCACACCATGCCACACCACACCCCCCGATCGCTGACCTTCATCACTACAGTGCTAGATATGGATGCTGAGAGGCAGAGGAATGTGAACCACACCATGTGATCGGTTTATGGGCCAGAACAGGCTGGCGGGGAACCACACACTCGTGATGGTGGAGGACAAATCCCCTCACAAGAGAGAAACACTTTGCTGCTGTGATAATCCTTACAAATTCATTCCCTCTAAAGCTATTTCCCAACAAAATTTCATGGCATGGAATAAACTTCCACTTTCAATAAGATCAATACTCCGGTAGACACAGTGTAAATACTGAACTTGAACATGAATACACAATACAATTTAGAAACCGATCTCAGCTTTTTTTTTATTTCTTGATAGGCTACAAAAATAATGGCATCTTCACAGGAACCATTACAACTCTCTGCAAATGATCTCCATTAACCCCAGCTGATGTGACGCCAGTCTGCTTTAAGCCAAGATCTGTGCCAAGCTAGTCAACAAAAGACATACATTTAGAACATAAAATAATAAACAGATATAGGGACGACCTAAAAGTGGAACTGGCCATGAGATTTTGTGGGCTGTGTTTTTTTCCCCCCCATTCATAATTACTTAATTAACATGTGGATGTTTTTAAGTTTAAGCAATGTTCTCTGGAAAAAGCAGTAGAGGTATTGCCAAAAATACTCCATAAGATAATTTTAATATGTTGTTGTTTGGAAGCTGTTTTGGTAACAAAAAAATAAAAAATAAAAATTATAAAATTATAGGTTTTCTAAAACAAAAACTGCTTTAATCTACATTTCCATATATCGATAAGCGTCAAGTTCCTGCCAAAGAACAACCAACCAATCAGCATCACAATGCACCACCGCCAATCAGCATCACAATGCGCAACAGCCAACCAGCATCACAATGCGCAACAGCCAATCAGCATCGCAATGCACAACAGCCAACCAGCATCACAATGCGCAACAGCCAACCAGCATCACAATGCGCAACAGCCAACCAGCATCACAATGCGCAACAGCCAATCAGCATCGCAATGCACTAGCAGAGCAGAAGAAGCTGTCTGAAGATTTGGATCATTTTAAAAGATCCTACCATGATTGTTCTAGTAGCATGTGGTGCTTGTTAAGAGTATTTAAGCTGAATGATGCTTCCTTGTATATAAATCTTTAGTCGAGAGTTCGATTAAGAGCATCTTATTGTTCACATTTACAAATACAGAATAATTATGTTTTTGGACACTCGAGTTCTGACATAAATTCATTACAAATATTATTTGATATCTGTAATAGGTTTATACACTAATGTATGAAGGGCTGCCATAAGCTAGATTTTTATAGAAAATAACAGTTTTAAGGTGTTAAAGCGTGTGGTTCCAATTTGCATGCAGACTTCCTGTCAAGACAAAAAATAAGTACATGTAATTCATTACTCTGAAAGGATGGATAGACAAACTTTTGAATTTGAATCTGTTAGTGGGTATTTGGGGTACAAAATATACTGGCGAGGGAAAAAAAGCCAAAATAAAAAAATAAAAAAAAACCTACCTACCGACCCTTTTTTATTATTATTTTTTGAGCCCGTTAGGGGAAACAGCATTTTTTAGGCCTAATTTTTATGATCTGATGCTGAAGCTTCGGAGCTGCAATCTGCTAGAATACGTTTGATATTTTGCAATAGCCTGATTGAAAAGGCTGCGGTTTCACTCTGGCGAGAGTGTGAAATCATAAAGATAGTATGTGAATTTGTCAGTTCCTATAAGGCTAGTGAATGGCAATAATAACAACATTCATTCATTCATTCATTTTCTGAAACGCTTAATCCTAATTAGGGTCGCGGTGACTCAGTCGACTCTGGGCGAGGGCAGAGTACACCCTGGACAGCTCGCCAGGCCATCGCAGGGCAGAAACACGCTGATGGCTATGCAGCCTGCAATAATAACAGTATACACATATAAAACTAATAAATAAAACTAGATATAAACTAGTGACCTTCTGATTACAAATAAAACTAGGCACGTCTACAAATCATACGTTCTTCCTTTCACATACATCATAAAAGAGTCCGATCATACATATGAAAGAAAAGAATACCATGCTGTGTATTCATATTCAAATTACTTACGTACTGCTGACAAAAAACGTGGCGATCACGTGACTTTCTGCATTACAATGTCGCCTCCATGTGTGCGGAGATATTGCTCCTTTCTATTTTACACACACAAAAAAAATTCATGAAACAGAGTGT
Source organism: Tandanus tandanus (assembly GCA_039654325.1). Taxonomy (NCBI): domain Eukaryota; kingdom Metazoa; phylum Chordata; class Actinopteri; order Siluriformes; family Plotosidae; genus Tandanus; species Tandanus tandanus. The sequence continues at coordinate 10,760,373 of JBCNYH010000007.1, read as the reverse complement.
GTTTTAACTTGACTTAAATTTGCATCCAGGGACTAGTATAGAATTATTGCATTCTGAGGAAACCTTAGAGACTGATGGGAAAATCAAAAATACTCAAACCAGCCCTTGTGGCACCAACAATCATACTACAGTCAAAATAATTGAGATCGCATTTCTGCCTCATTCCGATGGTTGATGTGAACATCACCCGAAGCTGCTGATCCATATCTGCAGGATTTTATGCACTGCATTGCTGTCACATGATTGGCTGAGTAGCTAATAGTATGAATGCATATCTGTATGTGTGTTCCTAATGAAGTGCTCCATGAGTGTATATCTTTATTATCCAATCTTATGTTCAAGGTCTATGTTCATGATTGATCATGACTATCATTTTATCTGCCTTTTATATTTTTTTTTACATTAATTAAAATTTCATGTCTCGTGTGCTCATGTTTTCGGGCCTTGGTCATGTTGACTGATGCCATGGAAACCTGTCTCATGAGCACCTGCTCTTAGGCCTTGGTCATGTTTTGACTTTGCGGGGGTCAGACACATTCTAGACCTTGCACATGCCACTTGGGTAGCAAGGGTCTCTGTGGAGTTTGCATGTTCTCCTGTGTTACATGTTCTCTTTCCTTCGGATGTTCCGGTTCCGCCCCGCAGTCCAAAGACACGCACGTTAGGCTAATTGGATAGTCTCGATTGACCCCAAGTGTGAATATGAATGTGAACAGTTGTGTGTTGGCCCTGCAATGGCCAGGGTGTACCCTGCCTTTGCTCTGAGTCAGATGGGATGGGCTCCATCCTCCCTGCGACACTAATAAAGGATGAAGCAATTCACAGAAAGGAGTGGTGGTTTTTTTTGTTTGTTTTTTGGAAGCATGTTTCTGTAGGGGTCTGGATTGTGCTGAATGATTGCATAGCCGGAACGCAGTAACTTTCGGTTTCTCTTTATTCATAGGTTTATTTTTAGATCTTCAGTGTTCAATCTTACATGAAGAATATGTTAATGCATAGTCTGTGAAAGTGTTTCACCCCAAGTCACAGAATGTGAAAGTAATCATCTTAAAAGACAGCTGTAGTCACACTTTGTAAAACCATCTTTTTCATATGTCAGCATGGGTATTTTTTTTTCAGACTTGTTGCAGCTGCATGTACACTTTGGTATAAATATGTTTTATAAATAACCTTGCATACTTCCTATTTTTAAACAACAGAATACACATGTAGTACACTAATCAAAGGAGATATTCCTAACTGATAAAGGCATAAACAATGTGTTTCAGGTGCTGATCCAGTCCTGGTAATAAAACTCAGATTTAAACATTCAGGACCAGTTAAAGAAACCAGCACCTGCTTTTGTGCAGCTTATAAGTATATATATATATATATATATATATATATATACACATATACATATATATATATACATATACATATATATGTGTGTGTGTGTGTGTGTGTGTATACAGGGGTTAAAATGGGCTGGAGCGCTTCGGACCTGAGCTCCGCCACCTTAGTCCAATAAATAAATAATTCAATTCAAACTGACAGTCAAATCAAAAAAGACAACAAATCAGAGCACAACATCACCCTCTGCTGGCCCCGCCTTCGTTAACACGCAGCATCAACTCTCTTCTGGAAGACGAATGGACCAATGGGAGGAGGCAGAAGCGCCTCCAGGAGAAGAATTCAAATCGAATCGGTCAAATCGAACGCTTGGAAGAATGCACGCCAAAACAATTCCAGAAGGGGCAGCGCCTTCATTCGATTTGACCAATTCTCCTCCAGGAAGAGGAAAATGCCTCCTCCCATTGGTCCATGCCGCTTCCACATGCCTCTTCACTCTGAGGGCAAATCAGAGGGCCCTTATTTCATTTGAGTGAGTGCATTGATTCACGGACTAATCCGCGAGAGTTTGAAACGAAGTAAGCAGATTAAGTTTGGTTGACATCGATGGTGAAGTTTCGTAATATTCAACAATTCAAACAGGCCAATAAGAAGAATTTAAATTTTAAAATGGCTAGCTGCTTTAGTTCCCATGTCTGGTAGTACTGTAAGCCTGTGCACTTAATACATAGCACTTCTCCAAAAACAGATTTTCTAAGACACAGATTGTGCTTTGATTTCTTTTCAGAAACGTTTTGTCAGTGTGATTTGAGGATTATTTAGATTGCTGCATTGTCACATCCTGTTTGTCTTATTTTGAGATATATTTTCTCCTTGTGTATGGATCATTCCACGTCATTTCATGTCATCCACACAGAATCAGCCGCCACGACTCCGATTTTCATGAAACTTTCAGGAATGGTTGGGACCCATGAAAAATGGCTAGAACTCAAATCTTTTTTGCAAATGGCCTCCTATTTAGTGAGATTTTTGACTAATTACCGCAACATCAAGAATTAAAACGTGTATATCTTTGAAACTATAGCACCTAGAGAGTTCTAATTTGGGGTGTGGGTGCAGAATATGGTCTAGATGTGCCTTTTTAGGGTTACCTGGGGGGATTTGTTCCTGTTAATTATGTAATGGTTTTGATTTACTGTTTTAGGAAATGAAAAATACTATAGAATATCATCACTGTCATACTTTCCAATATTCTAGAACTTTTCAGCCAAATTCATGACGGCTTTTCACTTAATTGTCATGCCCAATTCCTGATTATGTAAACACAAAAATTCAATGTCATAGTACCAATGAGCCAAAATAAAGCCAATACAGTTTTTTGCACTCATTTGCGTCATTTTTCCTACTGCGCTGCAACACCGAATTTTAGCCCCAGTCCCCCCACCTGTCAAATCTTTAACCACTGTGTATGTATACACACTGATCATCCATAACATTAACACCACCTGACTGATCTGCAGCTAGGCAGCCGCATACACAAGAAGCTGCAATGCACTGTGTTCTGACTCCTTTCTATCACAACCAGCGTTAACTGTTTCAGCAGTTTGTGCTACAGTAGTTGTTCTGTGGGATCAAGCCAGATGTAGTAGCTATTGCTCCCCACATGCATCAGTGAGTCTTCGGAACCCATGACACTTTTGCCAGTTCATTGGTCGTCCTTCCTTGGGCCACCTTTGGTAGTTACTTACTACTGCATACCAGAAACACCCCACAAGACCTGCCACTTTGGCGATGAATAGATAGACCCAGTCATATCACAATGTAGGTATGTGGACAAAAATTCTAAACTACACCAATTTCAAAATAAATAACACAGATGGAAAGAAACTGAAAACCCCTTTAAAATGACACCAAAACCAAGAAATTTGAAACATGTCATACCACGATTATAAAACAATAGAACGCCATGACTGTAATCTGACTAGTTTACAGATCTGCACAGAATAAATGAATAAACTCGATCACATCATGGCGTTTTCCTTAAATTTCATCCACCATTGCTGCTTAACAGTGGTAATGACGGAGACAGCACTATTCCTTCCTGGTTAAATGAAACTTCCCTTTAGATGTCAGATTTTTATAATATTTGATAAACAAGGACAACAAAATACATTTTCATGTTCCTACTTTTTAACGTACGCGCAGTGCGTAGATCAGGTGAGTTTCACCGACACGGAGACGAAAAGCTGTGTGCTTAAGGATCCACATACTGTACCCACACCGTGTTTCCCTGGTCAACGTCATTCGGATCCTTACACTGGCTCATTTTTCCTGCTTCCAACACGTCGACTTCGAGAACTGGCTTCCCTTTCTGCTAAATGCAACTCAGTCATTGACAGGCGCCACTGATAACGCTGTTATTCATTTCATCTGTCAGTGCTTATAAGTAAAACAGTTTTTAATGTTATGGCTAATCAGTGTAAGTATTAGTATTACCCAACACTGGCCCTGATAGTGGTGGTTATACTGATAATATATATATATATATATATATATACAGTATATACATATAGTCATGGCTGATGAGTGTACATTAATGAATATACAGTATAACCACTCATAGAGACAGGGACACACATACAACCACTAAAGTCACCTAAAGGCCCTGTGACAATTTATAACAGTGAAGCTAGTTAGCTAACACACACCTCACAGCTACATAACATCTCATGTTAGCTACACAAGAAAGGAAATAAACATCTTACTACAACCCTCACTTAGCTTGTGACATTTCCTCAAGCTGTGTGATGTTGGATACCACACAACCTGCTGAACTAGCAAACATAACTGTACAACACACACACACACACACACACACACACACACACACACAGCTATTCAGATTACTATCACCAGCTGGAATTAACGCTAAAACCAAAACATGGTAATGTCGCTTGATTAGTAAACAGACCCACGGTATGCTAGCTAACACACCGCCTCCTCGTGCCTATTCAGGGTGGTTTAGCAAATATGGTGTCAAATTAAATAATATGCTTCTTACTAAGCACGTCTGAGAAGCTTACCTGGTTTATGCCAGACTGGTCTGCATGATAGGTTTAAAAGTTACTACAGCAGACCGATGAAAATCCAGCCTGTCTGAGGATTAGCCCGCAACGCAGTACTTCCCCAAAGCGTTCCCACTTTAGATTGACGGGTTCACTGGCCAATCACGGCCTTAGTCTCACCACTACACACAGTCACATGCAGACAGTGTGTTTACTGCTTGTTTATTTGTTCAGAAGAACCCCCCACACAGGGGAGATCATGCTATTGTAAACTGGAAATGAATGCATTCGGTTTTTTTTGAACCGCTTAATCCTAAATAGGGTCACGGGGAGGCTGGTGCCCATCTCAGCCGGCTCTGGGCGAGGGCAGGGTACACCCTGGGCAGCTCGACAGGCTTACTCTTGACAAAAAACTGCAATGAACACAAAGTTCTTTTACATGCCTCTCACCACAGACATGGCCCGCCTTTAATAACCCAGTTAGCTGAAGTGGGGGGACAGCAGTGACATCCCGTCGGTAGTGGGGCTGGGATCCCCGGCCTTGGGAGCAGTAATCCAGCACCCTACCACCAGGCCACCACTGCCCCAGGAATGAATGCAAAAGTCTGAATTTCACAATTAAAACTGTACAAATTCCTGTATTTTGTCTCTAAGCATGTTAAAATAAAGGTAAAGGTTAGTGTGGGTAGGTAAATAAAAGCAAACACAGAACTCACTTATTTTGCCGAGCCTCACTTGAACGGATCCTATTAAGTTCGCAGGGAGGCTGGTGCCTATCTCAGCCGACACTGGGCGAAAGCGGGGTACACCCTGTAAAGTTTGCCAGACCATTGCAAGGCCAACATACACAAACAACCACTCACGCTTGCATCTTGGGGCAATTTGGAACAGTCAAATGTGCATGTCTGGACTATGTAAAGAAACCAGAATACCCGAAGGAAACCCAGGCAACACAGGAAGAACATGCAAACTCCACACAGAATCGGCCATTCCCAGAAGTCGAACCCAGGACCTTCTTGCTGTGAGGTGGACGTGCTAACCACTATACCACCGTGCTGCCCCAAATACAAAACTCCAAGTTCATTTTGGCTAACTGTAAACACACAGCTTTAATACCAGGAGGTCTAAAACATCTTACCCAAAGTACTACATACACATAAATATAATATAATTCACATAATTATTTTCATAAATAATGTCTCATCGTGACATCATTTTTAGCATAGATGGAAGGAAAGGTTTATTACAATGCCATAAAACAAAGGTTAATAATTTACATTCAGCATGCCAATAGTCACCACTAAAAATGTATCTTATATATATATATTTCCTATTAATTAACAAATTGATAAATTATTTAATCACTGAAGTAATTGATTAATTTATTAATTAAGAGTACTTAAGCATTTTCCAGTGTATTTTGTTTAATGTTTTTGGACATTATGTGGGTCCTCACCACTCGTATGTGGCAGTACAGTGTGTATAAGGCTGTATGTGGAACAGCACAGCATTTGACTTAAAACAGCAACTTGCTGTAAGGAAACTAAACAAACTGATTTGCTTTTAACTTCCCAAACTAAGCAAAACTCTGTATTCACTTTCCATACCTTTGACATTTTCTTAATTCATGACTGATTCGGTGTTTATTTGATATAGGTTTGCCGCCACCTAGTGGATAGATGATGAATTACGTTTCATGGTAATTGAGTAATGTCAATATGGAGCGGGTCATACAGTGTTGTGTTTTTCTAAAGAAATTATAATACTTATGTAAAAGGACAGAATTAATTAATTAATACTGTTGCCTTACAGTGAAAAAGTTGTGATTCAATAGTGATGTATTTCCTCCATCACATATATAGTCAATAAAGCCTGGACTTCACTCCTAGTCTATTTGTGTGTGTGTGTGTGTGTGGGGGGGGGGGCTTGTTTTTCCATTCTACTTAGGACCAAATTGTCCCCACATCACATCGGTATATTTGGCTGACATTTTGATGGTCCCCCTGTGTAAAACTTTTCTTTGAAAATAAATGCATAAATAGCAAGAGCACTCAGAAAGCACAAACCTCCATCAAGCTAAAGAAGAAGAATAGCAGAAAGTACCCCCTGCCAGGTGTGTAGAGCATGTGACAGAGTCATGTAGGTCATGTGACTGGGAGTGGTGCAAGGGTGGCTGGGAAATGGAGTGAGTCGGGAGAGCTGCAGAAACCAGCTGGGGCTGTGCCATAACCAAATAATTTGAAAAATGTTCATCCACCTGTTACTTTTCAGTAATAATTATTTTCCAGCCTTTTGTTGCCCTATCCCAACTATTTATTAAATTCAAAATATATTCATATTTTTCATAAAATAGTAAAATACATATAACATTTGATTATGTTTTTCTACGCTCTATTGTGAATAATATAAAAGGTTGGAAAATCATTACATTCTGCTTTAACGTACCAACTTTTTAGAATTGTGGTTGTCCAGGTCTTCCACCTTGTGCTGGATCAGTTTTTATGCTGATCTCAACAAGCCTGGGTGTTGAGATCAGCTCTCAACACACTTTGATGTTAAACTACAATAACAAAAAACACAAAAGTGTTCTATTACAAAATTTGTATTCGATAGGTTTAATTAAACATGTCATAACCCCTTTGGGCCCTGCAACACTCATGTGAGATATTCAGGGTGTACCCTGCTTTGGCCCAGAGTCAGCAGGGATGGGTAAAGCGGTTCGGTAAATGAAATGAATTAAATCCTAATTTGTATTTAAAATGGATATTTTAAATACATGTATTGCGATACTGTCCCTTGGTGAAAAAAATCTGTGTGTCATTTGAGGAGTACACTGTAAAAATTACCACATTGTTTTGATTAAGTATTTTAATACAACAACAATGAAAAGCTTTCCCACAGTGAAGCACAAATATACAATTTTCAAAAGGTTTATTGCTCTTAAAAATCTTTTTTTTTTTTTTTTAATATTTAGTACACATTTGGCACAAAATTGCGACATAGATCATTTCCCCCCATACTCTATTGGATATTCAGAGTAATCCACCTACTTTTGAGATAGTTAAATAATTTTGCATGGCAGTGTATATTGCTATCTCCATTTTTCAATCTGATAAAAATAATCTCAAACAGCATGAAATACCTTGTTATACCTTTCAGATTTGCTCAAAGGTAACATCAAATTGTGAAATCACTACATGAACTTGTTCTTAGTATGATGCTACACTGGGTATACACAGTTATCTCTCACTTCCTGTGGCCCTGATCCTGTACTTAAAATGCAATAATTTAGTACTAAATATTGTTCATGGGCCTCAACATTCATCTGTTGTGTGGGGAAACTGCCGATATATTTAATTTTTATGTTTTTTTAATGTATATATTGCATAAAGGCATTTGGATGATGTGTTAACACAGTAGGGGTGTCCCATTAGCCTTTCTACTTCCGTCACATCACCACACCTCAAACACCACAGTGGGGGACAAAGAGGAAATAACACTAAAGCAAACACAAAACAAGCAGCAAGCTCAATTGTGTAAAATGGCTGGAGGACCACCACCAAGACGACAAGAAAGAGATGGTGTTTTCCTTCAGTAAATTACTGTACACCAACAGCCTACCACTTCCCTGCATGTTCAGAGCTTGGAAATAATTTAGGTTTTACACAGAACTTGAAAGAATAAACATGGAGGTTACCGGAGGTGGTGTGCAGACGGGTGTGATTCTCATGGAAAATAACTTTCACGGACAGTTTACAAGTCGTACCAGCTACACTGGTAAAAAATATATAAATAACCTAAAATACAATACTACATATTTAATTTGACATTCTTTGTGAAAAATGAAAAACCTTTCCCTCTGATTTATTAAGGGGAATTGACTGCCTGAGGGGAAAACAAGGCTTGTTCTATAAAAAGGACTGTAATAGCTTCTCCTACATTTCAGGACCTTCACCCAGAGAAGGAGCAGGTCCTGTCATGCCTAGAGATCAAACTGGTACTTCTCTCAGCTTGGATTATTTCTTCAGACTGATGTGAAAGTAATTACGTAAGGAAAAAACTTGTAACTTTTTATCTTGCAAACAGATGGGACCATCAACATAAAGAACGAGGGAAGCCACTCACATCAACCCATTGCACGTAACACCACATTTGGTGGCAATGTGGTTTTTGAACAGAATATTAACAGTGAGTTATTCCTGAGTAAATATTTAACTACAAAACTGAACAGAAAAATAAACCTCTGACACTCTCTGTTTCTTTCACAGTACATCCCCCCAGACAAAATAACAATGAGAAGGGAAATAAAGGTGAGGGATCAAGGATTTGTTAGCTGTTGATGAAACTAGTTCTTAGGAATGTCTACTTCATGACTGACTTCATTTTCTCATTTTAGAGTTGATGGACCTGAGATGAAATCCACCAGCATCTTATCAATGCATCCAGCATCAAAACATCTTATTATATTTTGAACCTCACTTGTTGATGTGTGCTTAATAAATCTTTACTAGTGTCTTAACAGCCCTTGTTTTGTCTTTTTACTGTTCAAGGTTTAGTGTGCATTGATACAGCACATCAAGAGGTGGTTCATACATGTTTAGGTGTGAGAGGGAGTGTGAATGGTTGTATGTGTTGCCCTGTGATAGACTGGCGAGTTGTTCAGGGTGCACCCCATCTTCGTCCAGAGTCGGCTGAGATAGGCGCCAGCCTCCCCACAACCCTAATGAGGATTAAGCGGCTTAGAAAATGAATGACTGACACCAAAGTGGTGCTGAATGCTAAATTTTGATTGGTCAGAAGTTGTTAAATTATCTACGGTGATCATTTTAGTAACCCACATTTCCAGAAAAGTTGGGCAAATTTTCAAAACGCAATAAAAAAAAAAAAATCTGTAACTTGTTAATTCACGTGAACCTTTATTTAACTAGAACATACAAAGAAAATATTTTTCAATATTTTTAGTGACCAACTTAACTGTATTTTGTAAATATAAACCAAGTTATAATTTGATGCCTGCAACACACTCAAAAGTTAAGACCAGGCAACTTGGGGAAAAAAACCTAAAAGGTTGCAGCACGGGGAGGGTGCGGGAGGGGAACCCCCTCCCCCTGGGGGGTAAATTTTTTTAAATTACAAGGTTTTAGGAAGCATTTGGAGCATTAAAAACACGTTTTTAAGGTTATAAACACATCATTTCAACAAAAAAAAAAAACTAATGTAACACATTGCCATATGACACTTGCATATACATCATGCTACATGTTAAAGTAAAAAACATTAAATTTAGTGACAATCCTAAGAGACAATAATAATTATAAAAAGAGACACATTAATATTCATTACTTTCAAAATGTACCTCTACTACTGCTTGGATATAAGCTATACTCTTCAATGCACATGTATAGAAAAAAATATATAACATGACTGATGTAAAGTATGAATACAAAAATAATGAACCATCCAATAGTTTTTTGCTAGAGAGCTTTTTTTTTTAACAGTTTTGTCACTTGGTAGGCTTTGTAAGCCTTTCAGTTACTATTAAAACAGTTTTTTTTCTACAAGAGTCTTCTTTTTTTGGCAAGTGCCCTCAATGCTTTTTAGTCTTTCTTCTTTTGCAGCCTCTTCTACATTTCTTTTGCCTTACTCTCTAGGCTTTTTCCCTGTTGCAGCCTCTTTTTATGGCCCTCTTTCTGCGTCCTTTTCTCTAAAAGGTCCTCCTTATATCTGCTTGCTGCTTTAAATGCGGAAGTAAATAGAACCACGTGTATTTCCGAGTGCATGTTTCGATTGCAAGCAAGGTAATAATGAGTGTTTTTTCTGAAGTATCCCAAAATGAGCGTTGTTGCCCAGGATGCTCAATGCTACTCTTAACGACGAGCGTTACTAGTCGATGGACATGGCATTCACCAATATGAGAGAATTGTTAGTAATTTCTAAAGGAAGATATTTTTGTTTAAACGATGCAGAGCTTATTTTAACATACATGACAAAAAAATAAAAAACTGGTAATTTTATCCTGTGGATCACTGGCAGTTGAACCAGTGTTTGGCTGCCATTTTTTCCCTAGGAGTGACGTCAGCATTTTGGGCAGGGTTGTCCAGTGCAAGCAAGCAAGCAGATCTATTCACTGAGTGACATTTTAGGTGAAAAGAAAACATGTTCAAGAAGCAACTATGGCTAGCAATTTTGAGGAAATGGGTGTAAATGGTTACCTATTTGAACCAGAGAGGGAGGAGTCTTGTGAAGACAGTGAGACGTCTTCACAAGGCTCTGAGGACATCATCTCTTGACTCTGAGGACGAGAATGCTGCCAGAGATGAGCATGACGTTAAATCCAAAATGGGTTATGCAGCTAACGGTTTGCCAACTCGGCTTTGCTGTCATCACTTGGTTTAGGAACACAAAAGAAACAGTTTTCTGTGGTTTCTGCGCTTGTTGTTTCTGCGGCTCAGCACTGGCTAATGTGTTATGATACACGGGTCAGTGACTTAGCCCAGCCAATCCAAGGAGTTCTCATAACTACCAGGCTGGAACAGCCAATTAAGTGTGGCAGCACATGTGCGTACTTAAGGGGCAAGGACTGACTTTGCCGGAAGGAACTGCTGAGGTCATACGTGATCGTTTTCAAGAGCTAGTATTACAAATTCACCACAGGTACCCTTTAAGGCATTTAAAAGTCAAATACAAATCACACTTTTTAATAATTTATTATACAATAATATAAAGTTTATATTTACATCATAGCGAGGATGAAGCAAAACAGGACATGATGACAAAATGTTAAAAACAAATGTAGTGTTGATATTCAGTAAAATATAAGACGCACATAGTACACTTGCCGGTACTACAGGTGGCAGTGGAGCACTGCACAGCTTCACAGGTGACTGTAGGAGTTGTATCCCCCTTCATGGACCCTACAGAAGTCCTGACCTGCCACTGCCCTCTTCTTACAAGGCTGCCCCAGCCTGGTGGTGCCATTACACAAAGGACGCCCAGATACAGAGCTGTGAAAAGAAGTTAATCCAGTGTTTACAGGAGGTATTAACAAAAACAGTGATTGATATTAATACAAAAGCCTAAACCACGCACACACACACAGAAAAAAAAAAAGAAATTAATACAAATTGTTCAGACCTGTTACTGGCGATTGAGAGATTGGGGCTGGAGCTCCGTGACTGGGTTACTGTATCCATTACTCCTCCCAGGTTCCTCTGAGCAATGCTTTCAAAAACAGCCTGACAACCAATATAGTCATCAGTGTCAAAGTATTTATTAATGATCAGGCCCTGTCTAAAAAAATTATGCATTAGCCTTCCAGGTGTTGAATAATCTTAAATATTTATACAAATAAATAAAAATGTAATTACTTATTTTCAGGGTTTGCATAGCATTAAAAACCTCACTCTCCAGTTTCTGGTGTTCTATTTAAAATGATTCTACCAGGTTTAACACATTCTAACATATTCTCTCTCCCAAAAGCACAGCTAGACCCATGTTCATGTCTGTCAGTAACAAGTTAACATGGACCCATGTTCATGTCTGTGCTAACAAGGGTTTTGAAGCCTGCCGGGTTTTTTTTTTTTTTTTTAAGACTGCCTAACAAGTTTATAAATTGTATTTATTTCTTCTTGCTTGTATAATTTGTGGTGGTGATAGTGATAAAAAGGTGTGAATAGATTACAAAATGGCTTATTTACCAAACATTTCGGACCATGCAGATGTAGGACTTGTGGATTACACCTGGGTTTATACTTGGGCATGATGTCTGCAATCTCTGTGATTCAAAAAAAAAAGCACAGAGCTCCACGATTTATGAGCACACATGGAGCACGATTGGGGTATAAAAAGGAGGTGGAGTGCACCCAAGAGATGAAACTTGAAGTAATTGTGTTGACAAGTTCATCAAGATCCCCTACAATTACGTATCAAGGTCTGTTACGCTCTGTTGAGCTCTACTGCAAATCCACATTCTATCACGATGCGTCAAATCGTAATAATTATGGCAAAATATCTGACAGTCAATAATTTTGCCACGATCAGCATGATCACGAATCCACCAAGTTCCCTCAAGATCATCACAAGCGGAGATTGCGGATATCGTGCCCCAGTGCAGTGATTTTCAACCACTGTGCCGCGTGAGAGATCGTCAGGTGTACCGTGGGAAATTATCCAATTAAAATTGGCCATTGTCGATTGTCTGTGCTGTAGTGACTGGCAGAGTAATGTAATACTCTTCCATTTCAGAGAGTGGCAGTAGGTAGCTTAATTGCC
>JBCNYH010000007.1:10719601-10747605 GCA_039654325.1 Tandanus tandanus | reverse complement strand
CACTGTACACAAGATGCTCGTTGAGGAAGAGCTTCATGTGTTTTCATCTAAACAGGCCCAGGTTTCACACTGAGTGATACTGTATTATATACACATTCTGTATTAAACTACAGTGTCGTTTTGTAACATTTTTGGTTTGTGGTGTGCGGCAAGATTTGTTCAATGTAAAAAATGTGCCGTGGCTGAAAAAAGGTTGAAAAACACTGCCCCAGTGTAACGATGGTGGCCCCCTAGTGGATGAGCGACAAAGTCCATGTTTTTCTATGGAACAGTCATTTATTTTCTGAACTGAAATTTCATTTGACTGTTATAAGTTGCACTAAGTAAACACAGCTGGAAAAATATCAAAGCAAGCAAATGTGAATATTTTGAAGGGGTGACTATTCTATAACCATATCCATTTCAAAAAAGAACAACATTTCAAAAACATGGGCATGTTTATTGTTCATGTATTCATTTTGGTTTTTTGTACTTACTCCTCCAAGGCTGTGTCGACTCTTGAGTCTGGGTGTAGAATGACTGGGGGTGCCGACAGATAGACGCCCATGTCTGGGTGAGTAAGAATGGGATGGAGATAAGGCCACCATACAGGGGTCACCTATACCATGCGTAACAAAGCACAGAACAAATGCAGTTTAAGAGCACTCCATTGTGTACACACACCAAGAAATGCAAACAGCGGTTGACAAGAACACACCTGCCATAAAGCTGTCTTGTTCAAGACATGGCACCTCTGACTCCAAATCACAATCCAGGTCTCCTCTAACACAAAGGTAGAATAGGTGAGAAACATGATACAACAATAAGACACATTAATTAAAGGGCACATTTAAAACTAGAGCCAAATTGATTTAAGTCAGTTTATAGACAATCCCGATATCTAAAATCACTCACTCATTCACTATCCCTACTTACTATTCAGGGAATTAAATGTGGAGGACTATATAGCGAGCTCAATGGTGTTCAAATGCTTTCAGACACTACTCCTCTGCACTGTTGTGAGAGGGTTATATGCTTTTATTAAATTAAATTTGAGGCTTTGGATCCATTTCTTCCACTGCTATTTTATTAAGACATTTAAAATATAATAATACATATACATTCATTTATATTGTCAGAGCTTCTACCTTATTGGTAGTGACAAGTTTGCATTGCAAACCAATACAGGTACACATGGAAGCTGGGTTTTCAAAATAAAAGCTCTCAAGTTTACATTCATCCAATGTTTGTTAATTATGTTTTAGTTTAAATGATATGTTCATTTTAGTACTACCAACAGCAATCAAAGTGAGACACTGCAACCACTATAAAACACGGTGTACTAATACTTACCTTAATTTAACACTGAAAATATACCAAACCATTTCAATTCATTTAAATGAAGTGCCCCTTTAATTTGTGCAACACACTTCAATTTTACCTTATGTTATTTAAGGAGGGAAAGTGAACCCCCTAATCTTGATTTAAAGATATTATTTAAGGGGTTCTCTTTATTTGTTGTGAGTAAGGGGTAGTGGATATTTTAAGTACTACTTCATTTAAATTTTAAGATGTTCGTTAAGGCATTGTGAGGCTTGTTAAGATTAAAAGATAAATGGGGGGGGGGGGGGGTTTTTGTTTTCAACCAGACTCCAGTCTCAGCTCCTTGTTCACATGACTCTGATTTCTTCTGACATTTAATATAAGACAATACACTGATTATGTTGAACACTACTTTTTATGATACATTATGGGTTACATAAAATGTACTATATAGTTCTCACTACTTTCTGACTGAACTTTATCTGAGCTCACTATATAGTGCTTTACATAGAAGTGTAGTGAGTGACTTAGAATGCCATCCACACCTACAAAAAGCTCATCATCTTCCGCTAGATCTAGGATCGAGTCACGGTAGCAGCGGACTAAGCAAAGAGGTCCAGACGTCCCTCTCCCCAGCCACTTCCTCCAGCTCTTCCAGGGGACACCGAGGCTTTCCCAGACCAGCCGAGAGACATAGTCCCTCCAGCATGTTCCGGGTTGGCCCCAGGGTCTCTTCCCGGTTGTAATGGATATAATGACCAAAAATAACACTATTGATTCTGATGAAGCAAACTCATTTTGTTTGAGTATATGGAGACATACTGAAAGCTTTGTGCTGCTATGCAGCTTTTACTTTTTTTTTTGGTATCTGATGAAACCTCCAGATTAGATATGGACAGAGAACTTCAGAAAAACTAAGGAAGACTGCCCATCACAGTCTAAATAATAATAATATTTCAAATTTTTGCTATAAAGAAAAGACCTGCATTCATAGGCCTCCATTCATTAGTGGACATAAATTGCTAAAGTATACAGACTTACTCTAGGGGTGTTGAGAAGGTTGCTGGACTGCACGCAGGGTCTGGGGATTTTTCAGGAGTCTTCTCTACTGGAGGAGCCAGAAGAGCAGCATGATCACTGCACTTTTGGCTCGTCAGGTTAGACAGGGCCCACAGCAACTGCAGCACAAACCAACGTGCTGAAAGACGAAGGTTTCACAATGTTACTACAGAGATTGGAGACAAAACATTGCGAATATGAAAGTCAACACTACAACTAACCCAGTGAGAGAGTAAAGAGGAGCAGAGAGAGAGAGACCAGGTCGAGGGCGGATTGCTGATTGACCTCCGCAATGGCATTGATGGGCACAGTGATGAGCAGAGAGACACGGGAGAATACAGGACACTGCAAGAAGGATAGCAGGACCGCAGAGAAGATGAAATATCCAGCATGCATCACACATACCGACAAAGAATGTAGACTCAGACCTGCAGAAAAATTTTTTTAATCAGTACAGCTATACCTTTTTAAGAGAAAGTTACAGTAGTTCAGTTAATAAGTATGCTTTTTTATTTCTTTCACTGCAAAGGTGAGAAATGTTTCAAACTTTGCACTTATTTTTCCTTCAACTCACTTTTTGAAGGATAAATTATTCACTGCCCGGCCAAAAGATTCATACACCTATAAATTTCGTTGGACCGCCTTTAGCCTTGTTTTACAGTTTATAACACCACTGATCTTATTTTTTTGTGCCGTGAACGTTGTGTCCATCTGTCCGTCAATACGTGCACATGTGAGAACCTTGTGGAAATATTTCGCATGCTGGTATATAAACGCCGTAATGGGAATGAACGTTTGAGTGATGGTAACATCTACTCTATCCTCCCCTCCAAACTGTTACCTGTTTCAAGCCATAAAATAAAATAAACACTTTAACAACATAAACAGAATTCTATGTGCCATGGGCAGTAGGTACCTCCGTTTTTTTTTAGCTGGCAAAATAAACTATTACTGCCGCGCAATTCATTACTCATTTGAATAGAATTGTTTTTAACCCAGTTACATTGAGGACATGCATAAAGTTTCAGGTGCATATGACGTGCTTACGGAAGTAAGCCTATCCAGCGGAATGGCGTCTCGCTACCCTGCGGTGATACTGGGTTTCCAGACAATGTCAAAACTTTGGGGAGGTGGCGGTAACATATTACATCATCGATGGCAGTATCAATACAAATTCACATTGAAATCTCGTATAATGAGAAGTTGTTTTTTTCCGAAGCTCAGCTTTTAGGCAGTGCCTAAATCTTTATATTAATTACCATGGAATTGTCACTTCAGTTTGTCATAATGAGGCTCAGCAACATTACACAGCAATAAAATGTAGTCAGCTGATGATCTGAATGACCAGGTTATCCCATCAATGGATTTTTTTCTTCCCTGATAGCACGGATGTACAATTTGGGGCTCATATAGTGAAAGAGTGCTTCAGGGAGCATGAAGAATCATTTTCGTACATGAACATGTAAAAATTGAGATCATGTTGGAAACCCCTAACAAACTTGACGTATGAACCAAATTCAAGCCTAGTATTTTTCAAATATCTGTCTATATAAATTATTGTCTTGTTTAATAACATCATTCATGATATTTTGGCGATTTTCTTCCAACAACCATGATACTGCCCCTTTAATAGAGCTTTAGCTAGGATCTTTTAATGCAACGTTTTTGTGAATGCAGCTCCTGATGTGCAAACATTGAATATTTTTTAAATCATAATATGCTTTAAACAATAATTTAAGTACCAGCCCATCCCAGGTATCCTTGTATTATATGTAGTCTGTCCTCTAGCCTGCTCTGCATGCTGTCCAGGTACGTCAGCATGTATCCCAGAGTGCTGTTCATGCGTTCCAGCTTTCTCATGAGCTCAGCGTAGAACTGAACTGTTGTATTCTGCTGCTGCAAGACCCCATTCAAATTAAGCTCTGAAACAAGATTTGTATTGATCACCATTTGAAAAGCAAAGTCAGATGTATGTATTTACAAGTAGATGTTTACAATGCTCATTCTTTTCTCCTGTGAAATTAAGCATCTTTCCAGCTCTCTGAAGATAATTTAAGCATTGTTCATCGCATGGCTAAGACGTGAAGCAAACTTCAAATGCATCAGTATGTAATTTACACAGCTAAATTAGAAAGGCTAACGTGAAGGTAAGCCATGGACGCAAAGCTGATTTTCACCAATGTAATGCATACAGTACTACCTTCTCATAACCCCATGCAGGCTCTAGAAGCAGACAACATACCAAGATAACATGCCAAAAATCACGACACTACCAAATATTATTTAGCCTATCCATAATAATCTACATAAATAATATAACAATGTATAAATGACATGACAGAACTTATTTAGATTATCTATATTAAATCACATAAATAAATTAACAGGCATAGAAAGAAACACTAAACTATAAAAAATGTGTTACAATTAAGATTTACCCATTTTACTGTAGAGCTCTTGTGCACGCCCTCTGACTTCTGCTAGGTCATTCAGAATAGCCTGATGACCTTCTTGCACATCTGTACCTTGACCTTTCAACTGCTCACTGACATTCTCTAAGCATCCAGAACAGATGGGACATGCAGGACAATAACACCTTAATCACACATCGAAAGCTACATTGAAAATTTTATCCTGCTCATATAAATCACAAAATAAGTGGTGAGGAGTATTGCAAAATAGAACAAACAAAAATTCTAAACTTAAAAGATCATCCAGGAGACCCTGAGACCCACCTATTCTCTGTGTAATACCCTGGATAAGCTGTGCTACAAGCTGCTGCCCAGTGCTGATCAGAGCCTTCTCCTGTGCTAGTCTCTTCAAATTAGCAGAGATTGAAGCATCCATCTGATCCTGGCCCTCTTTTAATGCTCCCTGCTGAAGCTGTAGAGCACTGTGGCCCTCCAACAGCCTGTCCAGTGATGCAGCAGTCATGTCCCGTAGTTCACGCTGACCCTCCTGCACACATAGCCTAGTGTTGGTAAGTGGAATAGACTAGGTGAAGAATTTCTCAATCTGAACTTGTCGTCATTTCACCTTACTGACATGACAGAAATGGGTGTTGCAAAATTCATACACCATATACATATAAAAAAAAACCTATAACTAATAAAATACTCAATGGATACAAGATGGGTGTAGCCACTATTATGGAATAATAGTGCAAGCATATACAGCTGTAGACCTAGCTATTCACATGTTTGCTAAATTTACTAGATCAAGACTAATCAATTCGCTAATAACAACATGTATAACTAATACAGAGCAATTTAAAATATACAAACAATAATTTTGCTCATATAACCTTGTCCTTCACCATGCAAAAAAGCATATTAGATTTAACAAATGGAATGGCACATATTTTCATTCATCATTCCAAAACCAACAATTAATACTAGACACGCAGACCTTCAGGTCATTCATGGCATCCAGCTGGTTTGTTGCGGTTGATATGAGGGCATTCACAGTAAGCTCAGTCTGCCTTCGAAACTGTTGCTGACGTGTGGCATAACACACAGCGCGTGCACGGTTGCTGACGATGTGGTACGCATTCCATGTATCTGAATCCATATCAGCTGTGCACTCTTTAATGGACTGAAAAAATAAAAAAAAAAAGAAATAAAAAAAAAAAAAAAGATTACATATGAACTACATTAATATGAATGCAAACAGAGCTGATAATGTTTTTACTCCATGATAAATACTTGAGGCCTGGCATTGATTCAGTAATCAGAAATAAATAAATCATTACAGCGCACGTGTGAGTCTTGAACTGGCCAATATATGTTTTTCAGTTTCACAAAATCAAAGTAAATGCTGTTCAGAACATATCACTTCAGATCATGAAATCGTCCTTATGATGACTGCTTGCCGACTGCACATGCAACAGCTCAAGGGACTAAAGAACATTTACTAAGAGTAATCCTAAATCTCGCTTCAACAACATGAAAAGGATTTCTGAACTTATATTCACTCCCAGTATTAATATATTTACAAGTCAAAGTGTATATAGGTAGAACAGACTGTTCAATCCATTAGTTGTTTCTTGTTTTATAAAAAAGTGGGCAACTGGACACGTTTTCGCTGGTTATTATTGTATATCTGATAGTATGCAAAAATTAAGAATTATTTGTTACCCCCAAAAATACAGTAATTTCAGCCATTTCAAACACGGTAATCATTGTAAACCATACCATCTCCTCTGTGCACAGGAAAGTCCTGCGTCCCTCTACTTCTGACTGGCAGTTGAACAAAGCCACTCCCAGTTTTGCCAGCTGTTCTTCTGAAAGGCCATTGCAGGTAGCCTTGAGCTGAGCAACAACCTGTAAACAGAATTCAAAGTCTATAAACATAAAAATCTCTTGGATATAAACCAAACACTGTTGAGCAAAGAAATACAAAATGTCCATTAAGACAAGTCAATCTCAGGTCACTTATACTTAACAGAACACTCACTCACTCATTTGCCAAACTGCTTAATCTTACTAGGGTTGTGAGGAGGCTGGAGCCTATCTCAGCCGACACTGGGGGAAAGCGGGGTACACCCTGAACAGCTTGCCAGACCATCACAGAGCCAACACACACAACCATTTACACTCACACATAGGGAACAGCCAATTAGCCTAATGTGGATGAGCTGTAGGAGGAAACCAAAGTGCCCGGAGAAAACCCACGCAAGCAGAGAGAGAACGTGCAAACTCAACTCAGAAATGCCAGAGCCCGGGAATCGAACCCAGGACCTTCTTGCCATGAAGCAGACTTGCTAACTACTATGCCACCATGCCGCACTAAACAGAACATTGTTACATTTTCAGCAATAGTAACACGGGACACTATAGCGATTATGTTACGCTGTCCAGCCATTTATTAATGTATGAACATATTCAGATGGGATGTTACAATAAGGTCTGTACTTACCCTAAAATGGCAGCTGTCAAGGGGACTCATATCAATCAGTTTAGCCTCAGCTAGAATCTTCTCATCAGCAACACTCATTTCAAACGGTGGGGAATCAGCAGTCGGCTGACTAGGTGCAGCTGGAGGAACTGGGGCAGGAGCTGGCACTGCCTTCTTCACCCATTCAAAGAAAGCATCAGTTTCACCACACAGAGTCAACACCCACACCAGCAGCACCCACGGTTCCAAACATAAGAAATGTTTCGGAACCATTCCCTAAAAGAGAGGCAAAAGGGGAAAACACAATGTTTTAAAATAAATTGCTGAAAAACAGATTGCACATTGGCACATCATGTACATCTAGCACGCCTGGTTAAAACCAGAGCTCAGGTCAGTGTTTGTATGGAGTTTTTTATGCCGATATGGAGCCCATGCTCATCTGGATTTCCTTCAGCTTTATTCCCATGGTTCAAAAACATGCTGGTAGGTGGTTGGTTACACTAAAATCATCCCTCAGTGTGAATGTATGTGCACAATGCCCAGTGATGAAGTGGCATGTTATCCAGGGTGCATTCACATTCGGGATCAGCTCTCACTGCAAACCTGACCAAGACAAAGGACTCACTAAAGATGGATGGATGGATGGATGGATAGATGTATAAATTTGGGGCAAGAAAGGATTGAAAATTAAACATAAAAAATAACAAATTATCCTTAAAAAGGTACAATTTATTAGGAATTATTATCTTTGTAAGGTTATACATTTTAATATAAACTTTTTTATTTATTACAGAATATTCCTGTTGTAGGTTCCTATACAAATCCTCATAGTACAATTTAATGTCACAATTATGTTGTGCCTCATGTTCAGTCCAGACTGATCAAGGATCCAATCTATTGAAATTAGATTAAATTACAATTACAATTAAATTGCAATACTGACAGAGGGTCAGTGCATGGGTCCAGGACAAGTCTGGGCATAGATACTCATACAGCAGACAGGAATTACTGTGTGTGTGTGTGTGTGTGTGTGTGTGTGTGTGTGTGTGTGTGTCCACTTCAACCTGCATTTCCTGACCCTTCCACAATAACAGGTTTGACAGGTAACATTTATTACAAAAATACAATTAAAATTTTAAATCAGCTTCACAAAAACTGAGTATGATTTTAAAAACACCCCTGTAAATTAATGCACTTAACAAAAGTGGCTCCTCCAAACTTACCTTTCTGTAATCGCTGTTTAATTCAATGTGAAGATGCCTCTTAACTACACTGGGATATAAACTCTGTGTTTGTGGGCCTGGAACTGAAGACGCCTCTCTGTTTCTCTTTAAGTATTTAAATGGAAAAGCCGCAGCCAATGAACAGCGGCCGGGGCGTGACAAGTAAAATCTCGCGAGATTGTTCGAGACGTTAACGGTCGCGAGATTTAATGAGGGTTGTTGTTTTTGGTGTGTGATGTGAAGTGGATTCGATTGTTTTCTTTGCTTTCTGAAACTAATTGCAGTCAGAAACAACGATTTTGTTCGACATTAGTAGGATATCGTCGGTCATAACCTACTTTAAACTGTTATTAGCTAGCGAGTTGTTCATGGTGAACTAGTGATGATGTTAACGGTAACTAGCCATGACCTGACTGATTATTTCTACAGGTTAATGAGAAGTTACTGAATTATGTTATATCCGGTCTCATTATCTGTGTCTAGGTAAATAAGGAAGTGATGTAACTGCGATGGAACGGAAGTCCTCAGTAGCAGCGGTGGTTAATGCTGTCCCTCCATACGGACATGTCATCATTAGTGCCAAGTGGAGGGGCTCCACACTGGCACAGCATTTAAAAGGTATCTACTGGTTGTTTCCAAAGTGTTTAAATCAGGAGAGTTACCTTCCTGCAGGCTTTATATCCTACCAAGACTTAACACACAGCTTTTAGCTGATAAAGAACTTCTTCAGGCAGTATTTTCTGGTCATGCGAACATGTTGTTGTTTTCCCTTGATTTAACTAAC
The DNA here is from genome assembly GCA_039654325.1 of Tandanus tandanus. Classification (NCBI taxonomy): domain Eukaryota; kingdom Metazoa; phylum Chordata; class Actinopteri; order Siluriformes; family Plotosidae; genus Tandanus; species Tandanus tandanus. Next base: position 10,738,341 of record JBCNYH010000007.1, on the reverse strand, counting down.
CAGCTAATTAATAGAATATTATTTATTTTTTATTATTATTTCTTTTCTCCCAATTTAGTCGTATCCAATTCCCACCCATCATCTTTTTGCCTTCCCTATCACACGACCACCACCGACCAGGGAGGGGCGTAAGCAAGCACATGCCCCCTCCATGAGGAGTGATGCTACCATCTTTCCTGTATTTGGGGGGCGGCCTAACACACTCGGAGGTAAGGCGCTATCCGCCCCCTCATACGAACGAGCTCACAGACGCCCATCATTGGCTGGTGATCGCTGTGAGTGACAGGGAAGTGAGCGTATCCCATCCCTCCCTCCCGTGAGAGCTCGGCCAATTAGCTCCCATGGACTCCCGGTCACAGATGGCTGTGGCATCAACCCGGATTCGAACTTGCGATCTCCGGGTTGATAGTCGCGCACCATGTCGATGCGCCACTCGGGAGCCTAGAATTTTTCTGAGTTGAAGTAGGTGTGTTTGAGCAGGGAAAACACGGGAGTCCCTAAAACGAAGGACAACGAATGACAACAGCAAGAATGGCCCGTGAGTCCCTAAAACGAATGACGAAATACCACAAATGACAACAGCAAGAATGACGAATGAAAATATGTGTCATTCTATTTGTTACATCTCATACACTTTTTTGCATGGTGAAGGACAAGGTTATATGAGCAGTATTGCAGGTAAACCGTGTGTCGTTCCATGTGTTAAATCTGTCATTCGCTTTTCCTCATGGTGAAGGACATGTTTATATGAGCGGTATTGCAGGTAAAATGTGTGTCGTTCCGCAGAATTAATCTGCCGTTCACTCTTTGATGTACGCTTGGCATTCGAGGTAAAATAAAAATACAAATTGTCATTCGTCATTCCATAGTGAAGGGAGCAGTCGTTATTATTCGTCATTCTGTCATTCTTCTGAGAAGGGAGCAGTCATTAAATGGTCCCTCTGTCATTCGTCAATCCCCGTCATTCTTGGTTGTCATTCGCTGTCCTTCGTCATTCGTTTTAGGGACTCCTGAAAAACACTACAGCTTGTAGGGTAGTACTTCAATAGCAGGGTTGCAGATATATGATTTGCTTATAGTGGTTAGCACTCTGACCTCACAGCAAGAAGTTCCTGGTTTTGAACACCATGCACATTAAGGGTGTTTCTGTGTGGAGTTTGCATGTTCTCGCTGTGCCTGCGTGGGTTTCCTTTGGGTGATCAGGGCCCCCCCACAATCCAAAAACATGCACATCAGGCTAATTGGTTATTCCAAACGATTCTAAGGTGTGAATATAAGTGTGAATGTCCATGCTGGTCCCAAGTCCTGGTAAATGTGGAGACTTGGGGAAAGAACTGGAGACCTACAATGTAAAAACCTTGCTAAAAAGTCTCTGTGACAATATAGTTACCCAGAATTTGATTCAATGGAATGGACAGGAAGGAATTAATTTGCAAATATGTGTTTTCTTATTAGGGCTGGCAGGGTGGCGAAGTGGTTAGAATGTCTGCTTTACAGCAAGAAGGTCCTGGGTTTGAGTTCCGGGATCGGCGAGGCCATTTCTTGGTGGAGTTTGCGTGTTCGCCCTGCGCTTCTGTGGGTTTTGTCCAGGTAGTCTGGTTTCTTCCAACAGTGCAAAGACATGCACATTAGGCTAATTGGCTGATCCAAATTGCTCCTAAGTGTGAGTGTAAGCATGATGGGTTGTGTGTTTTGACCCTGTGATGAACTGGTGAGCTGTTCAGGGTGTACCCTGCTTTCGCCCAGAGTCAGCAGAGATAGGCTCCAGCCTCCCCGTGGCCCTAGTAGGATAAAGCTGTTCGGCAAACGAACGAATGAATGAATGTTGTCATATATGGTTCTCTACAAATTCTGAAACCTATTCAAGACTGGATGACTTTTGCTACATGTTTACCTCTAATACACTTACTTATTTATTTTGTACTCATTTGCAGGGAGTGTGAAGACTGTCTTTGAGGAGGAGCTTGGTGTTGTGGACTGTCATCTCAGTAATAAAAGTTGTATCCTTTATGTATCAGAGAGTGACTTGGTGGCAGGGAATGACTACAAAAGGAAAATTGTTCGATTTAGAAATGTAAGTGTGGATGTTTTCATGATGTATCACCACTTTAGGAGCAAAATATGCCCTGAAGTAATGTTATATTGATTATCCCTGGGTCCTGATGAAATAGAAAGAAATGCTTCTTTTCCAGCATTATTAGTTGACAATAGACTTGTACTAGACCTTTATTCTGAAAACCGCCAGCAAGTTATATATGATAAAGGGGAAATACAAGCTTCTAAGGCCACACGTTACACACTACACATTACATTTGATGTGAAAACCTTTTAAACGTTTAAACCATCACCGCGGTAATTGCTTTTTAATTTTGCTCATGATGTTGCAGGCCAATAGTAACTTCAGTGGGATTGTTCTGGTGGAGAAGACTTGTCTCAGTGAGCAGTACTTCAGCGGATTGCAAAAGTTTGTGGTGTTGGAGCTAGGCCTGTCCCTGCTGCATGTCTCGGGTCAGAATGAAGCAGCCCAGCTCATTACACAAATGGTGAGCTGCAGTCAGATGTATGACACAAAAGTTGTGATACTGTTTGTGTAGTGAATGAATGGCGTATAACAGGAGAGAGCAGTAACACTTGAGAATCAGTACTGTATGATGTTGCAGTGTCAACAGTAAGACGGGCGCTTTTACACTACACACATTTTTGTGACCCTGGAACGTGCACATTTCTGATTTTAATATGGACCAGAGAGCAAGTGTAAAATTATGTGTGATACTCTGGGAATTTAGCAGTAGAGACTGTTGAAATGCTTCAGCAAGCCTAGAAAGAAGAAAAAGCCAGAAAAGATGTTTTAATGGCATGCATGTATCAAGAGGGGCAAAACGTAATCCTCCCGTGACATCCTGCCTCATCTTGAAGCTTGAATGCCTCTCAAAACACCTTGTCCAGGTGTACATTGAAAATAGCAATTCAGTGTATGACAGGATTACAAAAATGTGTGTAATACATGTTCACAGTGACCCTGAGCAGGTCGGCAATCTATTACAGGGATATTAATATCTATTACGGACAAAACAAACATTCACACTCACACTTAGGGACAATTTACAGTAGCCAGTCAGCCTAATGTGTATGTTTTTGGACTGTGGGAGTAAACTAGAGTACCTGGAGGAAACTCACACAAGCACAGGGAGAACATGCAAAAGAGCATGCTGAGATTCACATCCCAGACCTTCTTGCGGTGAGGTTACAGTATTACCCACTGTGCCGCCATGCCTCCTTGTAAAAATATTTTAGTGATAACATAAAGCTACTCTGTGTTGCTCAACATTCATCAGTATAGTAATAAAATATCTTAGAATTAGTTAAAATATAATTGTAATCTAATTGAATTAGGGGCAGCATAGTGGTTAGCACTTCAACCTCACAGCAAGTAGGTCCAGGGTTCAAGTCCAAGGCTTGATGATGTCATTTCTGGGTGAGGGTTGCATGTTCTTCACGACTCCAGTTTCCTTCCACAGTCCAAAAACATGCACATTAGGCTAATAGGATATTCTCGATTGCCCCGGTGTGATTGTGAATGGTTGTGTGTTGACCCTGCGATGGACTAGCGAGCTGTTCAGGGTGCACCCCAGCTTCGCCCAGAGTCGGTTGAGAGGCTCCAGCCTCCCCGCAACCCTGATGGGATCTAAATATCTTCATGTCAAGTTGTGTTTGTTTGTATGTTTGTTTATTTATTTATTGATTCTAAATAACTTAGTTTATTAAAACTAACTAATTAAGCTTGGCTTGAATGGCAGTGGTGTGTGGCAGTAGTTTGTGTATCGTTTGGCTAAGTAAACATACTGTAACACAGAACCAGACAGTTGTCAGTATGTGTACCTTAATTCTCTCACTCATTTTCCAAGCCACTTAATCCTACTAGGGTCACGCAAAGGCTGAAGCCTGTCACCCTTCAGGGTACACCCTGAATACCTCGCCAGACCATTGCAGGGCCAACACACACCCACACACAGTAGCCTAACTAGAAAACTGACTAGACAAGTGTTAAGGTGTAGAATAACGTAGGTGAATATTTCTTCTCCTGTTTTATCTATATGCAGTGATTATTCTCTAAGGTTAATAAAAGAAAATATTCACAGAAAATCCATGTATATTTGAATATAGATAAGTTACTGAACTGCAGTGTGGACTTTGAGGATGAGCAGCCCTCATTCTTCCTCAGTAAAATGTTGACATTATCTCCTACAGGTGCATGGGGAGAGCAAAGAGAACCCATTCCGCAGGAGAAGCACAGCCAGACTGTTGGACCCAGTGGTGATGAACATGGCACAGCAGATCCCTGGGGTTGGCAGGGTGAAAGCCATGGTCTTACTCCAGCACTTCTGCAGTATCCATAAGATTAGCAATGCCACAGTTGAGGAGCTGGAGTCTGTTGTGGGGCAGGCCACTGCTCAGCACATCTGGGCTTTTTTCCATGACATACTTCCGTGATATTCTACCACATGGCTCTGTGCCAAGACTTTTGCACATAACTTGCCTGCCTTTTGCCATGTAAAGACTCAAACCTCATGCCAGATACTGAAACATCAGTCTCAAGCCTTTAAAACTGCACAGATCTTTGTTCTTTTCAAGGAATATTGTTGCATTGAAAATTCATGTTTTTGTTCTGACAAGATAAATAATTCCAAAACATTGTTTTGCAGAGCACGTAATATAATGTGGATATTTTGTGTATTTGTAGTCTGACGTTTTTATTCATTTATTCATTCATCTTCAGTAACCTATTCAGGAACACACCCTGCATGGTACACCAATCCATCGCAGGGAACCATGAACAAACATTTGATTCACTCACACCAGAGACTAAAAGAGAAGCCAGTTCACTTACCAGCATGTTTTTGAGAGGTGGGTGGAAACAAGAAAACGTGGTGGAAACCCACCTGGTATCCTGAAGCTGTGAGCCACCACATCCAGCCACTGTGCCACCATGTTGCTATGAGTTAAAGTTTTCTCCTGCTGTTCTACAAGGACAGCTGAGAAAGGTTTGAGTCAGCAGCTGTCCGAATGAACTGCATCTTTATTTAGCTAGGTAGTCTTTTCCAGTTAAAGTCAAGTATACCAACCTGTGCTCTGCTTTAGTTCTTTTTCCTGCTCACTTCACATATTAAAGAAAGGCTGAAATAGAGGACAGGAATCTTTAACTTATGTAAATGGTTTTTAATAGTAATATAGATGTATCTAGTTGAGGTGTCAAACTCAGGCCTGCAGGCCAAATCCAGCCCGCCAATTCATTTTATGTGGCCGAAAAGAGCTTTCAAAGAATATGATTATTGTACATTCTTTGCGTCGACCATTACCATGAAACCTAATTCATCATCCTTCAACTAGCTGGCAGCAGCCTATTTCAAAAACAGATAGTCATTCATGACTCAAGAAAGATTGCATGCTAGCTTGCTGCTGTTCAGTGTTGTGAGAAAATGCAAGTGAATTACTTGGACAAATGCCTAAACGAATCATTTTGCCATGCAGATAACATGGTTGCCCTTTTAGAATAGATGTTCAGTGATTATTCGGCCCTCAATCACCTTTAAATTTAGTGATGTGGCCCTCAGTGAAAATGAGTTTGACACCCCTGCTCTAGGCAAGCATGAGTGTGTGTGTGTGTGTGTGTGTGTGTGTGCAGTTAATTCCCACGAGAGCAGCACGATGGTGTTTAGCACGTCCGCCTCACAGCAAGAAGGTCCTTGATTCCTGGGCTCAGCGTGGGTGTTTCTGTATGGAGTTTGAATGTTCTCTCCATGCCTTGTGGGTTTCCTTCGGGTATTCCGGTTTCCTCCCACAGTCCAAAGACATGCACATTAGATTAGGCTGTTCCAAATTGCCACAAGGTTTGAATGTGAGTGTGAGTGGTTGTGTGTTCAGAGCTGTTTACCCTGGCTCCAGTCTCCCTAGCAGTATTAGGTGGTTTGTTGAATTAATTAATTAATAAATATTCTCACAAGAGGGGCAGCGGTGTCCCGGTGGTGGTGTGCTGGCTTACTGATCCAAAGGTCAGGGGTTCAAGCACCACTATCACCGGGTTGTCACTGCTGTCCCCCTGGTGCAGCTAACTGGGTTATCAAAGGCCAGCCATGTCTCTGTCTATGTTGAGAGGCGTGTAAAAGAACCATTGCTGTCATTCGTTAAGAGTAGGCTGCATTGCCGTCAGCGTGTTTCTGCCCTGCGATGACCTGGCGAGCTGTCCAGGGTGTACCCTGCCCTCGCCCAGAGTCGGCTTGACACCTTTGTGGCAACCTCATACATCAAATATATGTATTGGTGGTTGAGTACGGTGAATTTTACAAATAAGTCTCACTGTGTCCATTTTTCAAATTGTAATAAATTCAAGGTGCTTTAAATTTCCTCTGGACTCTCAAGGTATTTGGTGAGTACGCTCTTATTGTCTCACCGACTCCCTCATTCAAGCAATCTGTTGTTCCCTCAGTTTTGTTCCCTCTCTCCTTCTTTCCTTGGTGGCTCTTGTGATGTATTGGTTTTCTGCTCGACTTCTTCCTTTAAGGGCCGCACACTGCTGGCAGTGTTTGGGCCTTCCTGTCGGCTTACAAAGCAGCTCCACTTTGAACAGGCTCTCTGGCGGGGATCAACTGAATCCAGGGCCCTTCATTGTGTGACCGGCGCTGTTAGCCAGGGAAAAGCCACAGCACAAATTCACGACTTGACTTACTAAATTCCATGCCAGAGATCCTTCAAGGGTGAATAGGGGTGTGAGGAAACTGCTTCATTGTAAAATACGTCTTAAGTGCTCCTGGAATTCCTTTATATGTGTCTCCTGTGTTTTACCTTCTCTGTACGAGTTCCTGCCCTCTCAGGAACTGGATGAGTGTAACGTGGTTGGAGTTAATCGTAGCCTTATTGGACTGAGATACTTTCAGTTGAACGGCTTAATGGTAATATTCAGCATCAGGTGAATAACCCATTTCAAGGTGCAGAATTTTCTCCATCTGGACTCACCGATGGGTCATGTGATCAGACTGTACCTGTAGATGAGATCTATCCCACCACAAATCTACAAATCAGTCCAAAGGTTGAAACACATCTGAAACTCATTAGTCACACACCATTTCCTTATACAGAGCAGTTAACTAGTCCCTCCACTCTCTCTCTCACTCTCTTCTGAAGAGTCGTTAGCATTCTGTCCTGGACGGCGGCGGATGCTGCGCATGCGCCTCCTTTTCACCGTGCATCAATGCTCTGAGAGCAGTTCAAGAGAGGGAGAGAGGAGTTTGCTTTTTGGGGCTGCTCGCTGAAATGCATGGAGCGGAGCGGCAAAGAAACGCCAAGCACAAGGCCGAGGCTCAGCCGAGCACCATGAAAGACGGAAAGGTAAAGTGCGACACGATCCCGGAGCGAGTGACCCTCAAAAAAGAAATAGGGCTGCTGAGCGCCTGCACCATCATTATAGGTGAGCTAAAACATCTGCAAACGTTTTATATGAGTTTATAATACAGTACAAAGTAATGTTAATGTATTAATAATAATAATAATAATATCACCATTATTATTATTGTTATCATTATCATTATTATTATTATTATTATTATTATTATTATTATTAAAACAAACTTTATAAAGTGCCCTTAAGAGAAATTAAAACTATATAGATTTAAAAACATTTAACATCAGATTTGCCCTAAGAAAGAACTTGAGGAAAATAGCAGTTTATTGATTACTGGTTAATAAACAGTGTTTGCTCTAAAAAGTTCTGCTGTCAACATCATACAGTCTGTCCATGTCTCTCCCTTGTAATAATCTATCAGACTGTTTTTTTGTCATTATTATTTTGTGCTGCATTTCAGTGATCAGGTTCATTCTATAAGATGTAATAGACTATAGGTTTCACTAAATAATTTGACTTGTGCTACAACCTAATGCAAACTTTTTTATATGGCTTTATAACTTTATGGGGTGAAAGGTACAATATTGGTAAATACTGTCACTTCAAATTGCCAACAGAAACGTTTTGTTTAAAAGATTGTTTCCTCCGGCATTGATACGGACACCTCCTACTTATAATAACTGTAGGCCTGTGATGGAGGGCTTGGAGTGGGAGTCCAGTGTTGAGCTCTGTTGGTGGTGGTGGTGCTGCTGCTGTCGACAGGAAGTTACAATGACCTTTTTACTCTCACTCTAAATGCTTTTCATTTGATTTAGTAGAAAAGGCATCTCTCTCTCTCTCTCTCTCTCTCTCTCTCTCTCTCTCTATTTCTCTCTCCCTCTCTTTTACACACACACACACACAAATAGAATGACAAATTAGTACACTATCAGTGCTGCCTATTTATTTATTTTTTGTAATTAGCATTATTACAAAATTAGTTTATTAGTTTCCAGCAAATAGCATGCAGTTAAAGTTGTCATTTTTACACAGCACAAATAAACGAATAGAAGGAAAATAACACAAACTGTCACAATAACACAAAAGTCCAAATTAGCCAACACATAAACAGGAGGGATTATAGAGCTTTTGTTAACAGAATAATGTTTTAGGGACAATGCAGTCAATATTCTAGCAGGTTTAGCTCTATTAATCAGGGCAGTAACCAGCATAATACCATCAGTTCAGTCAGCTAAAATGAAATGTTTTTAATATAGAGCTTAAACGAATTGTAATCATTTGCGATACACAGACTGTTAAATTGGATAATGTTGTTAATACATACCTTGCTAATCATAAAACAGGAGTGGTTCGGTACAGACAGCGACCACTTTAAACACATGAGTCTACCAGGGAAGACGTGTCACCTGCACTGCTTGTTTCCACCAACACTGAAAAAATAGGCAGTGCACAATGGCATTATGTTTTGAATTGGGATTAGTATAGAGAGGGACTGAAGGTGAATATGTACATTCCGATGATGGCCGACAGCAGTGAGCATGCGCATTTATCACAGGCTTTCAGCATCACTGTAAACTTGAGGCAGTCTACTGAAGTTATGGCTTTGACTTTCAATGCTTTTATCTGGCAAAACTATATCGGTGTAGTGGTAATATACTGTCCCAGTTCAACATAACACTGACTTTATTCTGACCGCTTGTAAAAGCTCCCTGTACTAGGCAGTGGTGGCTGAGTGGTTAAGGCAATGGGCTACTGATCCAAAGGTCAGGAGTTCAATCCCCAGTACCACCACTGTTGGGCCCTTGAGCAAGGCCCTTAACCCTCAATTGCACAGTTCTATATAAAAAACAAAAGATACTTGTAAGTCGCTCTTGATAAGCGCGTCCAACATATGCCATAAATATAAATGTAGTCTGCCTACATACCGTATGAACTGTGCAAAATACTGCTTTATTCACGAAGTTCATTGGATTATGCAACTACGGATATGTAATATTACGATGTGTAGACATTGATTTAAGGTAGGTAGACCTTTATTAACACTAGTTCTAAAAACTGACAGTTTCATTACATTCTGGTGTTAAGAAAAGTGTTTTTTAAAATCTGAAAATTACCATCGGGCTCTCACATTTCCTAGCGGCTGCAGAAGCCGAGCTTGGCACATATTTAGTATCAAGACAAAAAAAGCTTTATCATTACCCTGCTGTTAACAGCATTTTATCGGTCTCTGATCTAATAGATATATCAGAGTCATATTGGTGTATGCTGAACAAGTACTTGTATTTAGCCTTGCTACTTTTCTTTCGCACACTCAAAGCTTTCTTGCAAGAAATCATTAACCCACAGCACAAACGCCATGTTGGTTTGCCTGCCTGAACGCGAAATATGCCTTATGCATTGGTAATCTTAGAGGTTTTTAGCATAACACAATCATTCTGGTGTTACAACATAAGTTTTCTTATCTTTTATTCCTGTGATTTCTGGCAGTGAAAAAAGAAATATATACTCAATTTCAATTCAATTTTATTTGTATAGCGCTTTTTACAATTGACATCGTCACAAAGCAGCTTTACATAGTAAAAGTAATTTAAGGAGGAATTTAAAAATTTTTCTACAACCCCCTACACATCCCCAATGAGCAAGTCCGTGGCGACAGTGGCAAGGAAAAATTCCCTCAGTTGACACAAGGAAGAAACCTTGAGAGGATCCAGGCTCAAAAGGGAAACCCATCCTCATTTGGGTGAAACCGTAAAAATACAAACTATATAAGAAAACTGCCGAACTCCTGAAATCCCAGCATGAATTTTGTAAATACTTCATTCTGCTCAAGCTCTTGTGCTGTCAGTGAGTTTGAAACATGATTGAGCTTTTATAATGGAACAATGTGGGGTTTCTCTCTCTCTCTCTCTCTCTCTCTCTCTCTCTCTCTACAATAGTCCCAGGTTAGGAAGATTCTGTGAAAGTTTCATATAAATCCATTCACAGATGTAGGAGAAGTTGTGGATTAACGATGGCAACCCCCTTGTGGAGCAGTGACAAAGGACATATTTTGCTATGGAAACACACACACACACACACACACACACACACACACACACACCCACTTATTTTTTTTTAAATAAGTAAATTTAAAAAATATGTACTTATTAAAAAACTAGGAGGTGCACATTGGAATGATGTAAATAAGATTCTGTCAAAGTTTGGTTAGAATAATGTGAATGGTTGAGGAGAAATTGAGGATTACAATTAAGTGTGATGACGGATGATGACAACGACGCAAGATGACAGATGGTGGTCCCTATATGTCACCCCAGCTTTGATGGCAGGCGACACAAAAACTAAATATATGGTGTACATCTATAGGTTGTATCAAAATTACTGACCAGGTTTGGTTGAAATACAATGAACAGTTCAGGAGGAGTCGCGGATAGAAGAGTTAACACCCCACTTTTTGTTGCTTTTTTGGGGGAGGGGTGTGTTTGTGAGTGAATTAAAAAAAACAAATATATGGTGCTTATTTATGGGTTAATATCGAAGTTACTGACCAAGTTTGGTTGAATTCCAATGAACAGTTCAGGATTTTTTTTTTTTTTTTTTTTGAAATAGCAATTTATTTGAGAAAAAAAAAACTATATATTTTTTCTACTATTATATGGTGCACATCTGCTGGTTATATCAAAATTAATGACCAGTGAACTCAATTCCACTGATCATCTGAGCAAAACTGTCCTTTTTGCTCAGATAATGCCCAGTGTGATTCTGCAGGACAAATGTGTCTGCTATTTATAATAAACCTACTGTCAACTTTCCTAGCCAAAAGCAAGAAAGAAATAGCTCTTGTAACAATGTAAAGTAATAGAATTGCGGTTTGTGTGCTGCCTTAAGATATTTCATTCAAGAGGAATGAATACGTATTGTTTAATTTATTTAATTTTGATATACTGTATTAATCCCACAAGGAAAATTTTGGCTCTGCATTTAACCCATCCTAAGTGAGCGCACACACACACACACACACAAACAAACACTGAGCACACACAACCTTGGTGCAGTAGGCTGTCACACATTGGGGCGCCCGGAGAGCAGTTGAGGGTTAGGTGCCTTGCTTAAGGCCACTTCAGCTTGAAGGTGGAGATAGGGAAGGTGCAGCTCACTCCCCCCCGTCACCAGACATTTTTTTCTTGCTGGACCGGGAATCGAACCAGCGACATTTAGGTCCCAAAGCCCCTTCTCTAACCATTAGGCCACGTCTGCCACATGCATGTTTTCCATCATTTGGGCCATTTTTTGAAATGCTGCTTGGTTAGCTGCATGTTTGAATTATGTAACATCATTCCACTATTTGGCCGACACGATGGTGCCGTGTTTAGCACATCCGCCTCACAGCAAGAAGGCCTGGATTCGATTCCCAGGCTCGGTCCCAGGTACTCCGTTTTTTTCCCAAAGTCCAAAAACATGTACAGTTGGCTAATTGGCTGTTTCAAATTGCCCCTAGGTGTGAGTGTGAGTGTGAATGGTTGTGTGCGTGTGTGTGTTGCCCTGCGATGGCCTGGCGAGCTGTCCAGTATGTCCCTCGCCCAGAGTTGGCTAAGATGGGTGCCAGCTTTCCCGCGACCCTAATTTGGATTAAATGGCTTAGAAAATGAATGAATGAATGAATGAATGAATGAATTCTGCTATTTTAGAACAACTAGCCACCCACTGTAGCTTATAGGCTAAAAGCTACATTACAATAATTGCTACATTCCATCAGCATTGTAAAGATTTTATCCACAAATTCAAAAACAGTCTTAAAATCTAGAGTTAAATTTATTTGTGTCATTTTAACAGCAGTACAACGAGTTGTATTAAAATTGCAGGTAGATTCACATTGATTTGATGGGCATCAAATCAATGTTAATGTGAATGTGTCAAATCAAAATTTTAAATACATTGTCATATCTGGTGAAGGACGGCAACACAGGTGCAGAAGTCAAAGAAGGTGGAACAAAGGTTTAATAAAAGACTTGGCAAAAATAGGGCAGTGGTGGCTCAGTGATTAAGGCTCTTTATTACTAATCCGAAAGTTAGTGGTTCAAGCCCCAGTCCCAGCAGCCTGCCACTGTTGGGTCCTTGAGCAAGGCCCTTAACCCTCAGTTGCTCAATTGTATAAAAAAAATTATTAATGTAAGTCACTCTGGATAAGGGTGTCTGCCAAATGCTATAAATGTAAAAATAAACACAAACAAAACAAAGGCCTCTGCTCAGGCTCACGCTGACAAAAGAAAACTCTCTAACATAAACAGAACCAGAGTGTTGCAAACAACATCCATGAAGCTGGAGTTGAATAGTAGCCAAAGCCCAGAAACTCCAAACTAAAGTCTGCAAGCCTGGTGGGGTCAAAGCATGAATAAAGGGCAATAAAATAAACAGGTAACCATGAGACACCCATTCAAATCAAGTCACCTGTCTATTCGTCTTATATGTTAATAACATAACATAACTTCATTCATTATATCACTATTCATTTATAATGAATTCAACCATCATCATGACATTAGAAATGCAAATATTAAAATCTCACACACTCTGCTGTATGTCAAAGGTCCCTGGAGGTCACCTACCCCATTTTGAGAACGATAGCAGTTTAACATTGCAGTGTTTTTTTGCAGGTAACATCATTGGCTCTGGGATCTTCATCTCTCCTAAAGGGGTCTTGGAGCACTCGGGATCTGTTGGTTTGGCACTAGTGGTGTGGACATTAGGAGGAGGCATCGCTGCTCTTGGCTCTCTCTGTTATGCTGAACTTGGGGTCACTATACCTAAATCAGGGGGAGACTACTCCTACGTTACAGAGATTTTTGGAGGCCTTATCGGGTAAGTTATTTTTTTTAAAAGCGTCTAGAATCTGCTTTTTAATCAATATTTAACAACTTTTGAATAAAAAGTATATCAGTGCAGTTTTTCTATAAAGGTATACACTATCTATCCTCATTGCATTTTGCATTATTTTTTGCTATTTGCACAGTCTATATTCCACTGTCTATAATCTATATGCTTACTGTCTATATTCTATATTCAATAGCTTCAATTTTTTTGTTTGTTTGTTTTTTTGTTTTTTAATTATTATTATTTTTTGTGTGTTTGTGTATACTGTAGCGAGCAAATGCAATGACATTTTGTTCTGTATATACTTGTATATCTGTCTAGAAAAAAATATATATACAGTATATATGCTCTACTGTAAAGCAGAGCTATTTGATATGTTGAAACTATTATTGTGGCGTTGCACGTCCGCCTCACAGCAAGAAGGTCTGGGCTCGAGTCCCAGGCTCTGCAAGGGTGTTTCTGTGTGAAGTTTGCTTGTTCTCCCTTTGCTTGCGTGGGTTTCCTCTGGGTGCTCTGTTTTCCTCCCACAGTTCACAGACATGCACATTAGGCTAATTGGTTGTTCCAATTTTTCTCTAGGTTTGAGTGTGAGTGTAAGTAGTTGTAAGTGTGAATGGTTGTGTGTATTGGCCCTGCGATGGACTGGCAAGTTGTACCCTTTGCCCTGAGTTGGCTGAGATAGAGTAGGTAGAGTATGCTGACCCTAGTAGGATAACCTTAAGTGGTTCAGCTCATGAATGAATGAATTAATTACATTTTGCATATATGAGAAGGTAGAACACAAATAATGCATTATGTCAAAACAGGAATTATGCCTATTTCCAGTATAAATTTCAGGAAAATGTTTATTTTATGGGCATTGGTGTCCCCGGTGGTAGGGTGCTGGCTTACTGATCTGAGTTTCGTGGGTTCAAACCTCACTATCAGCGAGTTGTCACTGCTGTCCCCCCAGTGCAGCTAACTGGGTTAACAAAGGCCAGCCATGTCTTTCACTGTTTGTGGTGAGAGGCATGTAAAAGAACCATTGCTGTCATTCGTTAAGAGTACACCACTGGGTTGCCCTCAGCGTGTTTCTGCCCTGCGATGGCCTGGCGAGCTGTCCAGGGAGTACCCTGCCCTCACCCAGAGTCGGCTGAGATGGGCGCCAGGCTCCCCGCGACCCTAATTAGGATTAAGCGGTACAGAAAATGAACAATTTTGTATTTATTTTATCTAAGTGAAATTATGTTCTCATGGCATGCTTGGGATGAAGTGCATCAACAAAACCTACAGTCTAATCAAGTGTTATTCTTTTACAGTTGAGGTACAAAAATGTCCCAACCCTTTCCTCTTCTTCCCTCTTTCAGGTTCTTGCTTTTGTGGAGTGCAGTGCTGATCATGTACCCTACTACTCTGGCAGTAATAGCCCTCACTTTTTCCAACTATGTCCTACAACCAGCCTTTCCCAACTGCGTCCCTCCTTATATGGCCACACGTATGCTCTCTGCTGTCTGCATATGTGAGTAAATCAACATTTTATGTTATAGTTTGTTTATTTCATTTTTCACACTTCTTGTCTCTTTTAAGCATTAATAGCCCTGTGGTGATTTTAAGCCTGTTATTCATAAAGGATTTTGGTTTCCTTGGTAACAGCTCTAGAAAACCTATGGGGAAGTTAATTTCTCTAAGAATCTCAAAATTCAAAATAAAATCATGTGTGATGAGAATCCTAGAGCGTTTTGAGATAATGCTGACATTTGTTTAAAGGAAGGCTTTACAGCTCTACTGAGAATATGTAGGCACTTGGAAAAAGACACTCAGCAGTGCAGATCTGCAGATGACATCACTTTTTAAAGCCCAATTAATTTAAATATCATGGTACTCCTTGTCCTGACCTCCCTTGTACATGTTTTTAATTTCCTAAAGAGTATTTGTACCAAATTTTATCCAGAGAATTGCATGCAAGGATACATTCTCAGCACCCAATAATTCATTCATCTGCAAAGAGTCACATGCGAAAACTTTGGTAATACATCAAAAAATGTATTCCAAAAAATTAAGTCCTTTTTTTTATTTTTTTTTATTATTTTTTTTTTTTAACTGTATCATATGAACCCAGACAATTGGGGTCAAACAAGTCAGTAGGCTCTTAGTGCCAGTCCCAAGCCCGGGTAAATGGCAGGGGTTTGCCTCAGCAAGGGCATCTGGTGTAAATCCTGTGCCATATCAAACATTTTTTTTAAAACTTCAACAGAATACCCAGGTTAACAGTGACTGCCACCAATACTGTTGGCCAGCAGGGTACGGATGGAAATTGGGCTACTGTTGGGAGAAGGGGAAGATGAAAGGGATGAATCCAGAGATAGAGAGGGATGCAGAGGATAGAGTAAGATGGAGAAGGATGATCCGCTGTGGAAACCCCTAATGGGAGTAGCCGAAAAAAGAAGAAGAAGAATTTCTGAAAACCATCAGTCCCTATAGCATGTTGATACTAACATGGACACCAAGACCAAATAAGGTCTAAATTATTTAGAAAATAATGTAATAATTATAGACACATCTCAGCATCATGTGGCATGAACCCAAGCTGTGTTAATTGAATACAGTAGGAATCACACTATTTGTTCAGTATTGAAAAACACAAAGGCGGTAAGGCATATTTCAGGGTCTTAATGGGCTTGGCATTAGCACAGCTTAAGAAGCTGTGAAGCACTAAGAAGTAAATCTTACTCTTTTTGGCTTCATGCTCTTTAGAAACACCAACCTGCCTAATTGACCAATCAGCCAACCCACCTTCCCAGAGTTCCAGCGACTACGCTCCGTGAAACAGTGGCAATGTAATGAGACCTCAAAAAAAGTGATCTGTGAATGAAAAGAACACTCTGAAAGATAAAAACCAAAACAAGAACAGTGGACAGCCAGTATGTCACATGCAGAGCACATTCATTCTTGATCAGGCCAAACTCTCACAAAGGCAGTGAGCGGCAACAGCGGCGCACTTGACTGTGCTGCGATGGAGACGACTAAGTGTGTGATTATTGCATAACCCCTAATTACTTACGCTTGTTTGTGGAGCCCACATAAGAGAAGAGTTCTGTAAAAGAGTGAGGCGCTCCATCTTTTCACAGGGCTGCTCATTGCCCTCTGTTTTTGTTCTATTACACTACAGAGCAATTTGTTAGGCGAGGTTAAAAGAGACCTTATGTTTTAGAGAAGGGAAAAAGAGAGCATGTAGGAAAAGAGAGGGACTAGGACAGTGATGTATGAGCTGAAAGAATTACAATTCCATTCTTCCGCTTTTTAAGGGTTCCCACAATCTCTTAGTGTTTTGATTTTGTTCCTGGAATTCCATTGGTCTTGGAAGAAGGTGTAGCTGCTAAATGTCTATTGGTCAACTGGAATTTGAAGGAAGAGCTCAATGTGTCACTTTTTAGGTGTCACCCAGGGCTGCGCAATACTTAATGGATTCTTGTCCTTGCTTATTTGACCAATTTGTAAGGAACAGTAATGTACATACTTTTATCTGATGCACACATTACTGTAGCGGACAGTAGTGGCTACAGTTTCCTAGCTGCTTTTTCTACAAGAGCATAAATCCTGAACAAAAAAAATGCTGTTTATTTTATTTTAGCACAGTGTGTACTCACAAATGTGAACCTAAGCCCACAATGTAAATGGCTGACTAAGCAATAAATGGCAACATTTCTAATTTTCTGCCAGCAGCAGTAATTAGGTCTTGATAAATGTGCCTTATGCTATTTAATGTGTCAGTGACAGGTTTTAAGTGAAATTGTGCTGTTTATTCATTTCACATCACTGTAAGTTTTTTCTTTTAAGTGGACGTTTTGGTCATTTTAAAGTTCAAAATCAAGGATGGAATTCAACAGGGACCACTCAATGCAATATCACGATACCTAGGTGCAGATATAATTTGTATTGCGATTCGGTTAGAATCACCATTCTATAAATATCCTAATTCAATATATATGTTTGTTTTTTTTATTAAAGTGTGGCAATACATTAGTCGTGCACAAAAGAATCATGATACATAACTGAATAAGTATAACTGAATCTAGGCAAAGGCAGAGTACACCCTGGATAGCTCGCCAGGCCATCATAGGGCCAACACACGCATACAACCATTCACACTGACACTCACACCTATGGGTGATTTGGAACAGCCAATTAGCCTACTGGGCATGTTTTTGGACTGTGGGAGGAAACCGGAGTACCCAGAGGAAACTCACGCAAGCACGGGGAGAACATGCAAACTCCACACAGAAATGCCCCGAGCCCGGGAATCAAATCCAGACCTTCTTGCTGTGAGGCGGACGTGCTAACCCCTGCGCCACCATGCCGCCTGAACTGAGAACAGAGCAACAAATATTGCTACCCTTGAGTTGCACCTAGTATCTCATAGTTGTAGTGTAAAGTAATGTTATTAGAAATATGACTTTTATCTGACATTTATCTACTAGCTACCTTTTTGTGAATGTGTACATATATGGATAGCTGCCAGCCAGCAGCTAAAACAAGCAAAAGCTTTGGTAATTTCAGCCATTAGTCTCACCCACTGTGAGTTGTTGTAAGTTAGTATCTACTAGTAAATATCTAAGCATATTCAATCAAGTTCTGGTACAAGCTGTTGTGTGGGTGGAACTAGACCCCATTTCTTTTTCTTTTTTCATAAAGTTCAGCAAATATCTCCTATTGCCCTGCGATGGCCTGGCGAGCTGTCCAGGGTGTACGCCGCCCTTGCCCAGAGTTGGCTGACATGGGCGCCAGCCTCTCCATGACCCTAATTAGGATTAAGCGGTTCTGAAAATGAATGAATGAATGAAATATCTCCTCTTGTTCTACTAGGTATTGTCGATTGCATTCTGTGTGTGCATGATGAAAATACACAAGCCTTTGGTTCTGTAGATGAGAAACCAATGGCCCTTGTGCACAGCCCAAACTCACTGTTGCTGATTGGCTGGAGTGGAGATGTAGAGTACAGTTTTCACCACCAAGGAGTTTATGCTTTAGTTGGTGCCGGATTGGGTGTCTGTTTGTTTGTTTGCGTGTTTGTTAGCAACTTCATCCCAAAAGTTATGAAAGGATTTTGATATAAGAGGGATGGATCCAGGAATTTTTTTAAGGATTTGTTAACACTGTGAGATAGGGTGATTTTTTTTTGGAAATGTGGGGTGCTGTGGACTTTTTTCTCCGGCTCAACTGAGGCTTGCTCTCTTCAAGTGCTTCTAGTTCAAATCGTTGCCTTGGCGATGCACATCCTGCTTTTCTTATATATAAAGCCTATTATCAACCCAGGCATGCATGTGTGTGTTTGATATGTAGAGAGAGATAAACAGTGGAAGGGTAATCATAGCCTGTTGTCTGCGAATCAGAGAACCTTTAACGCGAAACCAGTTGAATTCATTCATTCATCATTCATTCATTCATCATCTTCCGCTTCTTCCGGGGTCGGGTCGCGGGGGCAGCAGCCTAAGCAGTG